>SJYC01074952.1:32-12093 GCA_006408675.1 Madoqua kirkii | reverse complement strand
TAGGGGTGGTGGGGGTGGCTGTCTCCATCTGTGTCCTGGAAATGGCTCAAAGGAGCAACCCCAAGCCTGGAGGGGGAAAAGGCTTTTTTAAGTCACTCCCTCTCCTGTGGGTTCCGCTCTGAGTCAGGTTTCCCTGCCTGAGTGCCTAGGGTAATTACCATCTGCTGCATTAGCAGCAGACCAGTCTCTGGATGCTTTTTGAGAACCTCAAATTGGCTGCCTCTGGGTTTCCCTGGTGGCTCAGACAGTAAAGCATCTGTCTGCATTGCAGGGGACCAGGGTTCTATCCCTGGGTCAGGAAGATCCCCCGGAGAAGGGCGTGGCAACCCACTCCAGTACTCTTACCTGGCGAATCCCATCGACAGACGAGCCTGGCAGGCTACAATCCATGGGGTTGCAAAGAGTTGGACATGACTGAGCGACTAACAACAGATTGGCCACCCGAGCTTTCACAGCAGCACCCTCTCTTAGGCATGTGCTTAAGGAATACAAACTAACTTCAATCTCTGCCTACATCAGATATGACCAGGATGGTACCTTTGTACCGTAACGCATCAAGAGGGCACGCCCAGCTCAAACAGAGATGCTTTTCGATTATCTGCTCTCTTAGAATAAGCCATACCTCAGCTCCTCACCCCACCTTCCTATGTCCACCAGCCTTTTTCAACTGAAAGCTCCAACCTGCATGAATCTATTGCACAGGAAATATTCCTCAGACAGGAACCTCATGTCCCCCTCCTGAGTAAACCACACCGTAGGGAAGGCTGCCCGCACCCCCCACCCCCCACAGACATACAGGTGATGAAGGGTGATATGGAGAGTCCTTGGCATGTCCACTGGAGGCCTCAGAGCTTAGAGATGGCCACGTGAGCCTGGGCCCTCTGCCCAGCCCTCTCCCACCCTGATGGGCAATAGGAAAACACAAGGGCATTTTGTTTTCTGAGAAGATGCTGTATTTAATGCTTTTCCTCCCCGCACCCTACACATTTCCCTACCGAGTAGGGGCCATGCCAGGCCCCCTCATTAAGGCACTCAAACAGAGATGCTTTTCGATTATCTGCTCTCTTAGAATAAGCCATACCTCAGCTCCTCACCCCACCTTCCTATGTCCACCAGCCTTTTTCAACTGAAAGCTCCAACCTGCATGAATCTATTGCACAGGAAATATTCCTCAGACAGGAACCTCATGTCCCCCTCCTGAGTAAACCACACCGTAGGGAAGGCTGCCCGCACCCCCCACCCCCCACAGACATACAGGTGATGAAGGGTGATATGGAGAGTCCTTGGCATGTCCACTGGAGGCCTCAGAGCTTAGAGATGGCCACGTGAGCCTGGGCCCTCTGCCCAGCCCTCTCCCACCCTGATGGGCAATAGGAAAACACAAGGGCATTTTGTTTTCTGAGAAGATGCTGTATTTAATGCTTTTCCTCCCCGCACCCTACACATTTCCCTACCGAGTAGGGGCCATGCCAGGCCCCCTCCATTAAGGCAGACGGTGTGGAGGTAACAAACACAGAATGCAAGGCACTGGCTGGGGCAGAGGGGGTGGCAGGCTGGGGAAGGGAGTCTGGGCAGACACCTGTCCTCAGGAGGAGTGAAGCAAGAGGACCATCTGGGTGGACTCAGGCCTTGCTGGGCAACGCCCAGGGATAAAAGTAGCCCCAGAAAGAAACCTGGCCGTCCAGGCAGCCGCAGCTCTCATTTACTGCCTACAGTCCTTCCCAGAAGGCACCGCGTGTGAGCCAGGACCATAAAAGCCCATAGCCTGAGGGCAGATCGAGCATCCACAAGCCACAATCTATTAACCGAAAAGTCCGTCCCTTCTCGATTTTTCAGGCGGGAGGCAGGGGTCTCGTCAGCCTCCAGAAGGTTCTCACGGGGCTCCATTCTCCTGTAGGCCAAATTCAAGCTCTGGGGGACTGTGGGGCCCACCAGGCAGACCCTGCAGTTCCACACACTGAGACCTGGAGTCCATCACGGCACCGAGTCTGGGCCCAGCGGACTGGCCTCCCGGGCTCCACCGCACCTGGTCTGGGCCCGTCCTCACAGACGCCGGGGTTTGCGAGGTCGCGTCCAGGGCACCGGTGATGAGTGAGAGCAGCGCAGAAGGCAGCAGCAGTAGAAACATCCCCAGTCTAGAGGCGCCTGGGATCATTAGTGCAAGGGAAGTGTGTGATGCAAGCTCCGTGACAGAAAGGGCGCCCCAGGCCCCAGAGGCCGAGGGCTGTGCTCCCTGAAACAGCTTCACTTTTCAGTCCTGCTCTCGCTCTGTGGACAGAAGACATCCTCGCCCCACCTCCCCAGACCCTCCCCCGGGGCCGTTCCCCAGTTCAGAGGGTCTTTCTCCTCTTCCTCCCTGCGGGGCGGCAGGAGGGGGCTGGGCTGTGAGGGCCCAGGCTTCCCACTGCCCTTCTCATCCCTCCCCCTGGGCCTCACCCCTGCCCTCATCCCTTCCCCACTCTGCTTCATGTGGTCCCCAAGGCCTGGCTCACAGGTGGCTGGGACAGAAGGAGGCTTCTCGCCCCTGCCACCCCCCCCACCCTTGCCTGTGATGCATGTCCGCCCTGCACCGGGGAGCCAGGAGCCCACCACCCGGTTGGTTCCCTGGCCCCCAACCCCCCGAGGCACTGGGAGGAGCTGGTCCGCTCTGTGCTTCCAGTCAGTCTGGAGTCAGTACGGCTGGAGGGTGAGGTTAATGCCCTGATCTGCGGCCAGCTGTTGGTAGGCTACCTGGAAGGTGTGTGTGTCCCAGAGGCAAGGACTTGCAGGGCAGCTGCGAACGGCTCCACGTGGGGCCAGCTCCCCAGTTGCCTGGTCCAGGGCCCAGGGACGCACCGTGGGTCTGAGGTATGCAGGGAGGGAGTGCCCTTCCTTAAATGCACAACTCCGCCCCCCTCACAGTCTATGCTGGGTCTGGACATGTGTGGTTTTGTTTTTCTGTTAAAAAAAAAAGAGTAAAATTCTAATAAAATCAGTCCAATAGAAGAGCTTCCAGTCCATGGTCGCTGCCCCCCAGGAGCCCGGGTGGGCACTGGAAGGCACCTCCCGGTCAGTGTCGTGTGGCCAGGCCAGGCTCACCTCCCTTGACCTGGTCCCGCTGCCCTTCCTGAGAACTCTGCCATCTCTGTCTCGTCTCCTGGCCCCGGAGGCCCAGAGGCGGAGGACGGCTGCCGGGGCAGGGGGTACCGACTTGGAGGCTGCTTGGGCCCACCGTGGCCTCTGTGCCCTCCCTTCCCGCTCTAGCAGCGAGCGGGCATTGGCCGGGCCACCGTGGTCCAGGTGCCGGAAGCCATCGGTCCAGCTGGCACCCCCCCCAACGCCGGGGTTACGGCATCTTCATCTGGCGGCGGTTCCACATGCCCCGCTTGGAATGGAAGTGATGGAAGAAATTTCGGAGGGAGAGACGCTCCACTTCCAGGCCAGCTTGGAGGATCCTGGGTGGGAGGACAGCGGGATGAGCCACAGAAACACCGAGGGCAGTGGGGAGAGGGCCAGCCCACCTGCCATTGCCCCACCAGGCCCTGGCTGCTTCCCATGGGGCAGGGGTGGGACAGGGGTGGGGCAGAGAGCCAAACGGCCTGGGCAGTGTCTCAGAGCCTCTCTCCCTAGAAAGGATAAATGGATACAGTGGTGGATGCAGTGAGGACCAGTGAAGGGCACAAGTGCTCAGCACACCTGGAGGTCAGCCATCAGGGGTCCCTCCACCCTGTCTGATGGAGGGAGGGGGAGTCAGGAAGCAGACCTTGTCCCAGCTCCCACCCGCTTCCCCTCCCCACACTCATAGCCTGTTGGGAGGCCTGTGCTCCCAGCAGGCGGCAATAACTGGAATTTGGAGCAGTTTCTTACTCCCTGGGCCACAGAGGAGGCAGAACTGTGGAGGTCTGCCTTCACAGGGGTGGAGGTAACGCCAGGCTTCTCTCCGCTTTGGGGTCTGGCCGTGGAACTTTATGGGAGCTGTGTTATCTAACACAAGCTCCCTCACCAGCCCTCGTTGGCAACTTAAATTCTCTTAGTATTGTCACCTTCCTTCCTGCTTGCTTTCCTGCCCTCTAGGGAAAAATCAAACAGATCCGATTTTCAAGTTTTCAGATCAGGTTTTCAAGACAGTCACAGCTGAGAGATTTGGGGCAAGTCGTTAACTTCTCCTTGAGGCTTAGTTTTCTCATCTGGAAAACGGAGATGACCACACGTCCCTCCCAGAGTCTGGGGAGTGGAGGATGTCCGTCGCCTGACCAGTCAGGTGCCCATTAGGCGGTGAGGAGGTGTCCGGTCTCTCAGGGAGAGGAGTATCTCTTCCTCATCAGGGTCCCCTCCCCCTAGGGCCCCTGACCTTGCCCCATCTACCTCCTCTGGATGCTGCTTCAGCAATTACATCCTCTCTCTCTTGGATTCTCCTCCTCTCTCTCCTTCACCCTCACCCCTAAAGCTCAAATCTCAAGGTGCCATCCACTTTCCACTTCATCTCCTTGGTGGCAAATTTCCTGAAGAATTTTGAGGCAGAATCTCAGACTAAGCCTCCCGGTTGCTCACCACCCACACACACGCTCTGAAACACCCTCTCCCTGCGTCCCGCCATCCTGTCCTCTTCCCCAGCGCTCCCTTCTCCTGGGGCTCCAGGGGTCCAGAGCCTCCTGGATACTCAGTGCGTCCAACAGTCCACATGGCTCTTATGCTGACCCTGTGTTGATTCTCTTCAACCTCCTAAAACTCCAGCCTCCTCCCCAGCCGTGTGCTCCCAAGTGGGCAAGGGGGTGCCTGGTGGACAACATTACCATTCACACCCTTGCAGCTCAGAGTCTGTGCCCTTCCCTAACCGTCTGCCAAGCACCCTTCATGCCCGCCCTGCCACACAGGCAGAGGCAGGATCCCCTCCAATAGCTCAGTCTCAGTGAGGAAAGGAATCCAGGCCAGTGGGGCAAGGGGGCTGGACCTGGGGGCCTCTAGCCCCGCCTCTGCCCCAGGCTCCTCCCCAGGCCCCTCCCCAGTCACCTGTCCAGCAGCTCCCAGTCCTCTCCACCCCAGCGGTCTCGGAACTCCTTGGTGTTCATGCCGCCGATCCTGTCCAGGTCTGACTTGTAGATGCCTAGCAGCCCGAATCCGTTCACCTCCCAGTAGCCTGCAGACAGACAAGCCCCAGGGGAGCTGAACCAGGGCCAGGAGGTGGACCGAGGAGGCTCCAGGGTTGCACACCTTTTCTGGGAGGCAGAAGACTCATCTGAATCAGACCTTTTCCTGTTTGTGGGGAAAGCCCTCTGAGCTAAGTTTCCGGGTCCAGAGAAGGCAGCAGTCCCCCAGGGAGGGACCAAGGGCTGGTGACAGGCTCCCAGGAGGCTCTGCCAACAGCAGCCCCCGAAGGTGCAGCCATGCCTGGCTCCCTCTCCATGCAGGAAACCTCTCATCTCTGCATCCTGAGTGGGCACACAGACTGGCACATAGTAAGTGCTTGGTAAATGTCTGATGAACAAATGAAGGGGAAAACACAGGAAGTGTTCAGCCTTGCTGCTGCTGCTGCCGCTGCCGTCAGCTCAGCCCTGAGCCACTTCGTGGTCTGCCAGGTGAGCAGGGCTGCCAGGTGAGCGGAGACGGGGAAGGGGAAGGGACGGAGAGGGGGTGCTGCCGCGGTAGACAGGGCTGTCTCCAGCTCCAGGTTAAGCACCAAGGCACAGAGGTCTTTCCTACCCTCCCGAGCCCAGGGCAGGCTCACCCTCGGGCCACTGGGGGGTGGCCCCGCAGTGCAGCCTCATGACCATGGGCGCGAAAGCCATCTTGCCCTCCACGCAGTGCTTCCGGATGGTGTCGATGATGCCAGCTGGAAAGTGGATGTGGAGGTCGCAGAGGAAGATGATGCTGTGTGGGTCCTGGGGACAGATGGGGGCTTCAGCAGTCCCCCTAGACCAGGGCTAGGAGCCCAGGACACTCTAGGACCATCCTCTGGCTCTTCCCATTTCAGTGACTGACAAGCTTGCGTGAAACAAAGTGCTGGACGGATTTCCACGGCCCTGGGCATTGGGGCACAATTCTCGTGATCAGAGAGGAACCCTGACTCTCTTTGTGGATGCTGGGGACTCCGGACAAATGCTCCCACCCTGGCCCTGGCCCTGCAGAGTAGCAGAGAGGACCGTGCGTCTTGCGCCTTCCTCCCCGAGGAGCTGGCCATCTGAGGGTCACTTCACCAGCCTTTGTCGTCTCCCAGGCCCCTCTCAGGCTGCTTACCTTCACCAGATCCACACCAGCCTGGAGTCCAGCCGAGCGTTCGAAATTCCCCCTTAGCTTCATGTACTGGTAGCTGCGGGGAGAGCAAAAGAGAGGTTGAGCCTCAGGACCCAGCTGTGACGGTCCTGGAAGGAAGCTGGCGGGCAGCACAGAGGTGATGCAGGCTCCTAGGATGAGACTCTGGGTGGGTGAATTCTCTGAGAAAAGCTAGACTGGGAATCAGGACACTGATAGGACTTCAGGAAGAGGTTGCTCAGGCTGTACCCCGCCGGGAACACCCTCACCTCCGCAGCTTGGACTGTTTCAGCGCCATCTCAACGTCCATGTCTTCGCTGCTATAGTCAGTGATAATGATATTGAAGTGCGGGTCGCTAGTGACCCGAGACAGGGTCTCCATGTCTCTGATGAATTGCTGCACCCAGCGTGCCTGGTTCTTCACTGCCCAGAGGGGTGGGGAGAAAGAAGCGGAGTAATGCAAAGGAGTGCCTCTTTACTCCCAGGTCCTGCATGGTCAGGAGTCCCATTGGACCTTTGCTTAGGGCAATGTGGCTACAGAAAGGTTAGCAGGGCAGTGGGGGTCAGAGGGCAGCGGGAGAGCTCCTGGTACAGGGGCCTTTCCACCCCCTCCCTGCACAGCCTCCCAGGCAGGGCCCCGCGGAAAGCCTGGAGCTGGAGCTTGTCCGCTCTCATAGTAACCCTCCTGGGCCCTGACAGTCCAACCCACCAGCTGTCCATCCCATGATCACCTGCACTTCCTGTCTAACCCTTTCTACTCCCGTGACCGGCTCCCCCTCTCTCTTTCATTATGAAAACTAGCCAGCCCACTCCCCAAGCCCCTCCCTGTCTCACTGCCCCAGGCCAGCAGCCCTGGCCCATTGTTCATTCCCAACCTTGCACACAGGTTCCCTAGGAACAGCTGCCAGTCAGCGTCCTTCTCAGCTCCCGCACCTGAGACCAGTTACTTTGCTCCCCGTGAGCCCCAGTTTCCCACGGTGGTCTTTCCCCCAGGTTCTGTGAGATCACGTCAGGGAGCAGAGACCAGGTGCTCGCTATCTCACGAGGCCTCTGCTCGGCGAGGGCGCCTAGGCAGTGGGAGGCTCACCCGGCACGATGAAGTGGACCACGGCGCGGTGGTTCCAGGAGAAGGCCTGGGGCCAGCACAGCTTGGGCTCCGGGGCCTGGGCACCCGGGACGTGCCTCTGGAAGTCATGCGGGCTCCACACCAGGCCCTGCAGGTTCAGGGCCTCGGCCTCCTTCCCACCCACGGCATCAGCGCCCTGCCAGCCGCGCGTGGACACGAACTCCGAGAGCCGCACCAGGCGCTGGCCTTGCTCCAGCAGCTCGAGCTCCAGGAGGTAGCGGCCCCCACGGAGGTGGTCCTGCCGCTTCTCCACATTCACAATGCGCTGAAGCTGGTACCTCCTGGAAGGAAGGGTGGGAGGCTTCCGTCACTCTACCCCATGCATCAGGAGACCCCGGGCTTTGCCCAGCTGTGCGGCTGGCTAACATGCTCACACGACGCTTAGCCCGCTCCAGTGAGCACTGCCGTCATCTTTAAAAAAAGGATCCATAGAGATGGATGAGGTAGTCTCTTAGAGCTCTAAGCCCCTAAGTATTCAGCATGTAAGGTGGAGGCATGAGTCATAGTGAAGAGATTCCTTCAGAAACTAACCCTCATTACTACACAGCTCTGTTCAGTCAACAGTGCGAAAGACACAACGGGGACTTCCCCGGCGGTCCAGTGGTTAAGAATCTGCCTGCCCATGCCAGGATGTGAGTTCGATCCTTAGTCCTGAAAGATCTCACACACCGCAGAGCAACTAAACTCGTGTACCACAACTCTTGAGACTGTGTGCCACAGCGACTGAGTGTGCATGCCACACCTAGACAGCAACAAAGACCCAGCACAGCCAAAAAATAAATGAATTTTAAAAAATACATATAGGTAATAAAAGAATAATTTTAAAAGAAAAGACACAACAGATGACTGGAAATGCTGACTGATTGGCCCGATGTCACTAGTCACAAGGGAAATGAAATCAAAACCACAGTGCAATACCACTCCACATCCACTAGCGTGGCTATTTTTTAAAAAAGGAAAATTAGAATTGGTGAGATTATGGAGAAACTGGAGCCTTTATACACCGCTGATGGGAACGTAAAATGGTACAGATGATTTGCAAAAGAGTTGGCAGCTCCTCAAAACGTTAAACCTAGAGTTACTCCTTGACCCAGCCATTCAATCCCAAGGAATTTACCCGGGAGAACTGAAAACAGGGTCACGCAAATACCCAGTACATGAATGTTCATAGCAGCATCATTCATAAGAGCAAAAGATGGGGACAACCCAAATGTCCATCAACTGATGAATAAACAGGCATGTAGTCTGCCCAGACAGCGGAATATGACACAGCTGTACAAAGAAATGAAGCACCGATACTCTCTACAATGTGCACGAGCCTTGGAAGCATCTGCTAAGCGGAAGACCAGACACATGTGAAATGTCTGGCTTAGGCAAATCTACAGAGACCAAAAGAGCAGTGGTTGCCAGAGCCTGGGAGGAAGGAGGGAAACTGCTAACTGGATTTCTTTCAAAAGTGATAAGAACATTCTAGAATCAGATGAGGTGGTGGCTGCACAACATTCTAAATATACTTAAAAACTACTCAGCTGTACACTCCTAAATGGTGAATTAAATGATATATTCCTTTTATCTCAATTACAAGAATATCAGTAGGTTGAAAACAAACGAATGAATGAAAAAAAACCAAGCACTCAGTCATGGCTTCTGCACCACCCTTCCAGCCCGTATCTGGGGTCTCAGGGTATCTTTTTAGCGCCAGTTTTGCTAGCTCCACCTCTTTACCAGCTCCTTGCACGAGCACCTTCCCAGAGCTCAGCCCATGCCCAGGGCCAGGCCCTGAGGGTTTCAGACCTTGCCCGATGGGGGGGCCCAAGACCTGAAGGCACGCATCCTCCCAGGTGCCCCACCCTGCCCAGCCCGAGAGCCCTTTACCTTACCCCCGGATCCTCTGGTTGAGCTTCTTCAGGAAGACCCGCGTGACCTCAAGCGCCTCCTGCTCCGGAAGCAGCAGGTTGCCCGACGTGTTACAGCTCAGGTCGATCCAGTCCGTCCGCAGCGCTTGGAAGTCCAGGTCGTGGGCGCTGAAGGTCTGCTCCCAGTTCACCACCGGGTCGAACATGGATAGGTACTCCAACACCTCGCTCACATCCTCCTCGTCCTCCCCCTCATCCTCCCCCTCGGCCTCACCCTCTGTTTGTCCTTCTTGGCCTGCTACTGCCTCCACCATGTCCTGCTCCTCAGGCCAGCCCCTCCTGGGGTCTGGAGGCTCCATCCTATTGCCCCTTCTCTGCTCTGCGATGTACGACTCCACCTGGTTCAGCCACTGGGACTGCCCGAGCATCTTCCCGGGACTGGCACCACGGGGCCTGGGCCTCTTTGCTGGTGGTGAGCGCCTGGCCAGGGGCTCCGGGGGCCACTTGTCAGGATGCTGCGGAGCCTGGTGGGGCTCGAGGCTGGGCTTCCTTGCCTTCTTGTCTGCTGGCTGGCCTGGGGTGGTGCTGGGCCTCACGGGGAGGGAGGCTGTGGAGTTCTGCCAGGGAAGGGGCGCTGCCAGGCCCTCCTGGGCCTGAGCCAGGAGTTTCCGCAGGTTTTGGAGGCGGCGGTCAGGGGAGTCCTGCCCAGGGGCTGTGGTGGGGCCTGACTTCCCCACTGGCATCCTGGCATTCTGGCCATCAGGGGCAGGGGTGTCCTCTGCTGCTTCTCCATACTGGGATTCTTCTAGAAGGCCGTCTCAAAACCTGCTGTTAAAACCATCCCTCACGTGGGCTTTTCAACCTCTCCCCAACAACGCCCAGAAGACAGCTGAGGACCAGGGAGGTGAGACCCAGGGTGAGTTATTCAGCCTCAACTAACCCAGGGTCTCCATCAGCATAGAGCATTGTTGTCAAGGGTGGTGACATGAGGGACAGAAAGTGCTAGCAGGGGCCCAGCGGATGGCTGGGGTCAGGCCCCGGCCCCACAAAGTGAGAGGCCGTGGGAGGACAGTGCTTCTGTAGGGCAGATTCCTAAGTGCAGGGCAGGCAAGGCCCTCGGGCCTTCAGGGCGTGTCCGCCAGGGCCCTGAATCTCCTCCTCTGGACCACCCCACTTTCGAAACGTCCCAACTTGTGTCTTGGAAGTAAAGGGGGTGAAGGGCTGCTCCCCATCTCTTAGGCCTGGGGAAAGGGGCTGCAGGGTTTGCATTCTAAGCTCCTGTGGGTGGCTCTGGCCCAGTCTGGACTGTCACCCTCCAGCCTGGCCCGGAGGCTCGGCCATCACTCTACCTGGCTGCTCTGGGCCCTGCTTCTGAGGCTGGTCAATCTTGATGTAGTCTTGAAAGCTGAGCCTGCAGTGGGGAGGAGGGGAGCTCTGAGGTCACAGCTAGCTGGGGGTATAGGGGAGAGGGGTGTGAGCCTGTGTGAGTGTGTGTACATATATGTGTGTGTGTGTGCGTATGTGTGTGAAGCACCCAGGAAAAGCCAAGGCCCCCGGTGGAGTGCCCTCACAGGCCCCTTGGTCCAGGGAGCTCTCCTGGCTTCCCCCACTCAGTGCCTCACCTGTCTTGGTAGTAGGCATTTTCCTGGTAGAAGCACTTATTCTGGGTCTCCATGTGGCTCAGGCGGGTGTAGTCATTAGGGTAAACAAAGGACAGGTGAATCTGGTGGGCGGAGGAGGAAGGCACAGGGCTGATGTGGACCAAGCATCTGGATTCTGGCCAATCTTTACACCTCCGAGTGGCTTATGCCCCCGAGCTGGGCTCCCCAGTGCCCACTTCCATCTCCTGCCCCAGCTCATCCAGCTGCAGCCGAGACCACCCACCTCTCCTCCTGTGGCCTTTCTGGCCGACAGCACCCCAGGACCAAACCCCGCTACTCCCTACACTGCTTTTTGCCCCTCTTCAAACACAGCTCTAGGCCACGACCTCCAAAACCCTCTCAACCCTGCCCCACAGCTGCCCCCGGCCCTCTGTCCTGCCTCCAGTCTCTCCCGCCATCATCTCTGGGCCCAGGAGCCCAGCATCACCCCGCCTCTCAGGCTCCACACGGGCTCTGGGTTCTCTAAAGTCAAGCCCCTTCACAGTTCACCTCCCCAGCGCCTTGTCTATAGTTTAATAAATACCACTGCCCTTGGGCGGAGGGTAGGAGGCCTAGACCAGGCCACACACTGCACAGCGCCAGGCTCTGCAGGGCTGCCCGTCCAGCATGGGCACCGGTGGAATACCAGCGGTGTGGTGTGGGAAGGCCGGGCACAGTGGAGTGCCAGTTCTCTGGGTCCAGGGCCTCTGGGGTATGGCGTGGGGAGGAAGGGGTCAGCCTCAGCCAGCCCCTCCCGTTCCAGCCCCTGTCACCCAGGCGAGACTTACAAACCGGAGTCCCTGGTAGCGCTGCAGAGGGAGCCCGTCCACCAGGTAGCTGGGCTTGTAGGGGCAGTCAGGCAGGACATGTCGGAGCTGAGCCTTGGGGATCAGAGGCACTGGGGGTGGAAGGAGGTGGCTGAGGGCTGCAGCCTGGAGCCTACACGTGTCTGTCTTTGCTCGTGAGAGAGTCCACATCCGGTGGTTGAGGCTGCTAAACCAAGCTGGACCCCCCTCGAGGGTGGGGGTGGCATTCACAGGGCACCTTGGAGACAAGGAGCTTGGACACAGTCCCCAGCTCAAGGCACAGTAGAATGCTGGGATCGCTGTACAAAGCCAGTCTCGAAGGCAGGTTTCGAAACTTCCAAGCGGCCACAAAGTCTCACCCAAGTACAGTATCCGTAACTGAATTTCCTTCCACTTGTCATGGAG
>SJYC01074951.1:0-39675 GCA_006408675.1 Madoqua kirkii | reverse complement strand
ATTTCCTTCCACTTATCATGGAGGGGCGTGGGGGTGGGGGGAAGGGGACACGTCATCTTTTAATTTTTATTTTATAGTATTTATTTGGCTGCTCTGGGTCTTAGCTACAGCATGTGAACTATTTAGCTGTGGCGTGTGGGATCTAGTTCCCCGACCAGGGATGAAACCTGGGCCCCCTGCACTGAGGGAGGAGTCTTAGCCGCTGGACCCTCAGGGAAGTCCATGCCAACTTTTAAGATATAAATGCCTCTGACAGTTTAAGGCCCCAGCGCCTTAGTGGGGACACGCTTCTCTCATTGGACAAGAGCTAGAGTCCGGTGAGAAGCTGATACCTGCCATCGCAGAGGCCTGTCTGGATTTTGGCTCTGCTTCTTGTCCTGACACGTTTGCTCTGTAACGATCGGTACGACTGTGAAGCGGTCCGTCTGTATTTCTGCACTGTTCTGTACACGTGTTCTATTTCACACACGTGAAAGCAAAAAGCCTCTGGTTTGGGGACACTGTGCAGGATAGAAGCCTCCCGAGTCTCCTCCCTGACACCACGGGCCTGGCAGTACCTCCCCAGGCCAGGAGTCAAGTGAGCGGCGAGGTCTTACCTCTGTAGAGGGTGTCCCGAGGGTCGGGCCGCAGCATGTCGGCAGGTGGTTGTTCGTCAGTGGGAAGGGGGTCTGGGGAGCGCACGTGGCTGGCTGCTGTCTGTGGAATGTGGTCCACCTCGTCCATCCTCAGGAGGGTCTCATCTGGACCCAGGGAGGAAAGAGCAGGACAGCCGTGACTCCCAGAGAAGCCAGCCCAGAAGCCAGGCCCCTGCCTTCTTGAGGGGGGAGTAAGGGGCCAGGTCGAGGCTCCAGTACCAGCCACCCCACAACCTGGTACAGTATGTGTACATGTGTTTAGTTGTTCAGTTGTGTCTGATGCTACAGTCCTTTGGACTGTAGCCCTCCAGGCTCCTCGGTCTATGGGATCTCCAGGTAAGACTACTGGAGTGGGCTGCCATTTCCTCTGCCAGGGAATCTTCCCGACCCAGGGATTGAACCTGTGCCTCCTATGTTTCCTGCACTGCAGGTGTGTTCTTTACCTGCTGGAGCCATCAGGGAAGCCGGGTGCTGTATAGGATGTGCCCAGTCCCTGCCCCCCCGAAGCCAGGCCCCCAAAACTTGTGGTTTCAGCTGTTTCTATCCCCTGGACCCCCTTCACCAGTCGCATGGCTGGCACACACCACAGTTCTGTGTGAACTGGAAAGAGCTACCTCTTGCTCAAAATGTTTTACTGCCATCTGCTAGAAATCTGTCCTTAGAAGTATGTTCAGTTTAACAAATATGTGAAAAGCACTTCCTACATAATAAGCCAGACACTGTTCCAAGTGTCTTACAAATATCAACCCTTTTAATCCTCGTCACTACTGTGACTTAAGTACAGCATGATTCCTTCTTTACGGACAAGGAACTCGGGCGAATGGAAGCAAAGTCTTATGCCTGAGATCACACAGCTGACAGGCTGGCAAAGCTGAGTGTGAATGCAGGGTGTCTGCTTCAGGCTCCCCAGCAGGCCTAAGCCCATGCCCAGGTGAGCAGGGCACCCTGTGGCTCAGCACCTCCCTCTGGCCTCCGGGGGTGTTTGCTCTCTCCCTGGGGGTTCAATTGCCTTGGCCCAGAGTTTTCCTTCTATGCTAGAGGCTGGCAACGTCTGGCCCATCTTATAGGTTTTCTACCTGAATTCGCTGCGGGCTTCTTTATTCTTGGTTCATACTGATTCCAACTCTCCCTTCTTCTGGCCCTCCTGCTCTGACCCTGTGGCCTCTTGCTTGGTCGCTAGCAGCCTCCCCTCACCCACCTTGTCTCTTCCCTATGGCCACCCTCTTCTGTGAGTCAAACGTGCCATTTCTTCCTCCCTCCTGCCCTCCACACACACTGCCCGCCATCTCCTGGGCTCCTCCAGACCCTCCTTGCTTTCCTGCTAGGCCTCTGCTGCGCCTGCTCCTCCTACACTGGGCCCATGCAGGCTATACCCGCCGGTGGAGACTGCTCTGTGGGGCCTCCAGACAGGAAATCACAAGCCATGATGAGTGTGATCGGAGAGTCCACAGGCTGCAGCCAGGAAGCAGGTCAGCACGCTTTCTCTCCCCTGGCCACGGCTGTGCAAGAACCATGGCGGCTCACCTGCGAGGTAGGGGCCTGGCTGCCCTCTGAAGTTTTTTTCACCTGGACTGAGCCTCACAGTTTCTGGATGCCTTGGAATCATGCAGACAATGCTGTGTGGGGGTGGATGGGCACTGTTCTGGGGTAAGGACTCCGAGAGCGTGCAGAGTCCTCCCAGGTCACTGACCCCTGAGGGCCCAGGACCTCTGACCACGGTGCTCCTCTGGCCTGTGCTCCTTGTCCCGCACCCTTCACATTTGTGTTCTGGCCTCTGCAGGCAGGCCCCCCAGCAGGCAGAGCCTCGTCCCCAGGCTGGGCAGGACACTCACTTGTGAAGAGGGACAGAGAAGCAGAGTCGATAATGCTGAACTTGGCCCTGGGGTCATTCCGCCGCCACTGGAAGAGGGGAGGGTGGATGTGAAGGGTCGGAGGTGGCTGATTGGGAACAAGGTTCGAGGGAGCAGGCAGAGGGGCGGCCAGGTGGGTGCCGAGGGGACAGCGAGCACTCACTGCAACTTCCACATGGTCGGTGCCCTGGTCGTTCTGCTTGTGCAGCACCTCGAAGTAGTACCGGCGGGCAGCTGCCAGGCTGGTGGGAGAGACGGCACAGGGGCTGCCTCCCAGCACCACACACACCCGGTCCCTCCCTCCTTGCCCCAGTCCCTCAGAACTGCCGCTGAGCGACTGGGTCACAATCCCCATCACCACTTACTGACGGGGCAGCCTCAGTTTTCCCTCCCATGAGATGGGATAACGATAGCGCAAACCTCCCAGAACACTCAGGGAGACATGTGAAATAACAGTGTTAATCCTCAGAGAGCTGTTCCTATGTGTAAGCACGAAGCGCACACGCATGTGTGTGTGTGCACACTAATTGTGTCTGACTGTTCAACCTTATAGACTGTAGCCCGCCAGGCTCCTCTGTCCACAGGATTTTCTGGGCAAGAACACTGGAGCGGGTTGCCATTTTCTACTTCAAGGGATCTTCCCAACCCAGGGATCGAACCTGAGTCTTCTGTGCTTTGGTAGGTGGACTCGTCACCACTGAGCTACCTGGGGAGCCCATGCTAAGTGCTTTATGCATTCAAACTCACTTAACCCCTGTTTGTATATAAGAATGCTGAGGTGCAGAAATCTTGGGTAATTTGCCCAAAGTCACCAGGTAGTAAGTGGCCCCACTGGGGTTTGGACCCGGGCAGTTGGGTCTCAGCCCCGGTTCTCAGTTTCTCCCCTGAGCCACATGGGCAGTGGCGGCCACGGGGGCTGGCCCGGCCAGTGCTTTGTGCAAGCTGGCTTGTTTCACCACCAACACCAGCACCAGCACCATCAAGCCCACACGTTCTCCTGGATGGGCTGTGGGTGTGTGTGCACGCATGTGCACGCATGTGTACCACCAGGTAGTGTTCTGAGGCTGGGCTAGTTTCCACCCCAGCCACTCCAGGAACCATCAAGCCCACAAGTATTCTTGCCGTGTGTGTGTGTGTGTGCAGACTGTGTTTGTGTGTTTGTGTGTGTATGCATGGGTATGCGTGTATGTGTGCGGACCACCAGGTGGCGCTCTGAGGCTGGGCTAGTTCCCGCCCCAGCCACTCCAGGAACCATCAAGCCAACAAGTGTTCTCATCGTGTGCGTGCCCGCGCGTGCGAACGCGTGCACGCATGTGTGTGTGCAGACCACCAGGTGGCGCTCTGAGGCTGGGTTAGTTCCCGCCCCAGCCACTACCGGCCTTCTCTCTAGGCTGCCCAGGGGTCTCCGCCATCCAGAAGTTTGTGCAGCACAGAAAGCGCACAAAAAAGTGCACAGCTGTAGATTTCTTCAGAGATGGAGAAAACGGGCAGAGAGAAAGGAGACCCGTTCTGTTTCCCAGCTCTGAGTGCCACCCAATATATCTGTGTGATTCTCATTAAGTCACAGCCCTCTCTGGGCCTCGGGTCTTCATCTGCAAAGTGAAGAAAGATGGTCCAGAAGGTGTCTGTCATTCTCCTGAAATGCAGGGGGCCCTGGCTTGCTGGACCTGTGATGGGCAGGTGGGTGGCGGAGGGGTCCGCCTGGGGCCCAGCTCCCAGCCTGCCTCTGTTCGGGAAGGAGGTTGGGGGATCTGCTGCTCATCACGACCCATACTCACCTGACTGGCTTCGAAATCTGACTCCGGAATTTCGTGAACTCTCCAGGGGCAGTCCACTCTTTTCCGGTCTGAAGGTGTGGGGCGAGGGGGAGGGTGAGAGTGATGAGTGAGGAGACAGGAGAAAAGAAGGAGATGGGAGGAGCGGGGAGGGGAGATGCTGAGGGATGGGAGGGGGCTCGGTACCACTTGAGAAGCAACTCTCTTTCCTCGAAGTGCTCCCCACAGTGCAACCTGAGAAGCCACAGGAATCCCGGCACCAGGACCAGGATGGGTGTGGCCCAGACCTGAGTCTTCTCCAGGTCTGTTCTCTCCCACATCTTGTCCATCCCTCTATAAGAGTGTCTGATGGAGGCGTGTGACCTGGCTCCTGGGGGAAGGGGAGGGCCTGTGGGGCTGAGCAGATCCTACCTTGCCCACGCTGGCCAGCAGCTGCAGGCTGGAGACCTGGTCGTCCCGGCTCAGCCAGAATTCTGCATTGTCGTCGGCAGCGATGGCAAACTGGATCTCCCCTGGGCATGGAGGTGGTTTCCCAGGTGAGGGCAGGAAGAGACTTCCCCTAGGGGGCACTCATGTCTCAGAGATTAAATTCTCTGTGGGGCCTTGTGCCAGCCTGTCCACTTTGTAAAGCAGGGGTTTCTACACCTGGGAGACTCCGTGGATAGGGAGGCACTTACAGAGAGGGGTAAGCCAGTTTCAGACCCTGCAAATCGGGGTGTGAAGTGCCACCTGGGAGCATGCATGAGGCCTCACCTCGTCCAAACCCTGCTCTCCTGAAAGTGGGCTAACGGTCCAGCCAGCCCAGGGCAGGCGACATGCCTAGGCACCCCGATAACTCAGACAGGAAGGGGAAAGGCAGGATGTGGGGCTGGCCTCACCATCCATGAAGGGGTGCAGGTAGCCAAAGATGCGGAGGCCATAGTTGGTCCACTTGGGAGACACGGCCAGCTTTCTTAGGGTTGTGCGGATCTGTGCCAGGAAAGCGGGGATCATTACCCAGGGAGGGAAGAGGAAAGTGAAGCGATGGGTCTGCTCAGGGCTGGTGGGACAATGGGAGGGAGGCAGGTAGAACCGGGTACAGGCTCCCACGTCCTTCTTTATTCAGACCTTGAACAGTATACAACCGCGCAACTGGATGTGGTGGCCCCTGGGGAACCATATTGTGAGCCATGAGGAAGGTAGGGAAATGGACAAGATCTCTCAGGAGGGAACAAGGGAGGTAGTGTGGGCAGATAAAGGGCATCCATGGGATAAAGGAAAGGAGGTGAACCAGAAAAAGCAAGGGAAGAGGGGCAAGGCAGAAGCTGCACTCAGGGGCAGCCAAGGGAAAGTAAGAGCAAACAGGTCCCCTCCCCTCCTAGGCTGGGGGCCAGTGGGCACAGGACTGAGCTGGGAAGCACAGGGACCCCCTGGAGGAGAGGGCATGGGCAGGAAGCCAGGACCAGTGGGTGGAAGGGTGGGGAGCTGGGGAGTTGAGGGAGGGGGAACCTGTCCCGAATCATCTAAACACAGCGCTTCAGGTGACCTCATCTCACTCTCCCCTCTCCCCACGCCCCCCACATCTAGATTATGGGAGGTGGACCCCATCAGGCCACACGAACAGGCCCTCCTTTTCCACCATCAGATACCAAATCCCAGTGGCCTTAGGGAGACAGAGGAGGGGATACCGGGACTGGAAGGCCTTCCCACATAGGCCTTCAGCAAGAGCTCTGGAGGAGGGATGGTGGTAGGGGGAGAGAAGGGACCGGACAGAGCCCAACCCCCGATGTGCCTGCCAGGACCTGAGATGCAGCTGGAGGGGCTGTCTCTTATACACATCTGGCAGAAGCTGCGGGGGGTGAGGAGTGGGGAGAGCCAGGAGCCAGGCGGGAGGGGGTGGGAGGCACTCACGTGGGGGTACAGGGGGAAGTGGAGGTTCCTCCGCAGCTGCTGGACGGAGCTGCCACACCAGTCCTCAAACACGTGCAGGTTGACACGGCCACGGAACTGCGGGGATGGGGAGGAGTGAGTTTGAGACACCCGCCTAGCCCAGCACACCTCACTGTTCAAGGTCACGGTCCACGTTGGCCTCTTTCCCATTCTCGGCCCCGTGGCTGCATGGCCTGGCCCCAAGGCCTGGTCTGTTTTTTCTGGCCTTGCATGTGTTCACATGCAGATGCACACATGCATGTACATGCACACACGCACACATACCCTCTCGGCTCTTCCCACACGGGAAGGGGGCTGGTCTGCACCCCCGAGGCAGGGGGGGTTACAGGCAGGACAGAGTGGCGGGAGGGAGACCCCAGGCTGGGTTTCAGCCTGTTTGGCCCCCTTCCCTTCGGTCTCGTGGAGAAGGGCATGGCAACCCACTCCAGTATTCTTGCCTGGAGAATCCCACAGACAGAGGAGCCGGGTGGAGTCGGACACGACTGAAGCGACTTAGCACGCATGCACACCTTCAGTCTCAAAAGAGGAAAGCCGCGTGGCTGTTTGGCCTGGGTGAAACCTCACCTCCTGGTCTTTGAGCTGCCCCCTCAGCTGGCAGAGGGTCCTGAGGCTGGCTCTCCCGAGAGTCAGAGCCTCTCATGGACCACTGCTCAGGTACCTGGGGCTCAGGGGCAGCCAAGGGAAAGTAAGAGCAAACAGGTCCCCTCCCCTCCTAGGCTGGGGGCCAGTGGGCACAGGACTGAGCTGGGAAGCACAGGGACCCCCTGGAGGAGAGGGCATGGGCAGGAAGCCAGGACCAGTGGGTGGAAGGGTGGGGAGCTGGGGAGTTGAGGGAGGGGGAACCTGTCCCGAATCATCTAAACACAGCGCTTCAGGTGACCTCATCTCACTCTCCCCTCTCCCCACGCCCCCCACATCTAGATTATGGGAGGTGGACCCCATCAGGCCACACGAACAGGCCCTCCTTTTCCACCATCAGATACCAAATCCCAGTGGCCTTAGGGAGACAGAGGAGGGGATACCGGGACTGGAAGGCCTTCCCACATAGGCCTTCAGCAAGAGCTCTGGAGGAGGGATGGTGGTAGGGGGAGAGAAGGGACCGGACAGAGCCCAACCCCCGATGTGCCTGCCAGGACCTGAGATGCAGCTGGAGGGGCTCCCCGGTCCCCACTTGGAGAGCCTGTCACCCCATCCCCTCAGAACTTGGCTCTTCCTGGGCTCGGTGGCCTGGGGACCTCGGGGAGCAGCCATTGCTCCCTGGAATGTGAGTGGGAGGCTGGGGTGGGTGGGAGAGAGAATGCGGGCTGTGTAGGTTGGGGGCGGCCTGGGGCTGCTTGGAAGGAAAGAATGGGGACATTGTGCCACTTCTGGGGAAATTCCTGAGTCCTGTTTACAAGACTCAGTTGTCTCCTCCAAGCTGCCCCCCTCCTTGCCCCTCCCCGGGAGACTCTTGAGTCCACAGAAAACAGAGGGTAGGGGGGACACCCCCATAAGTCTGCTTGTTCAGCCAGGGGGCCAGAGGCCACAGGGGCTGAGACAGGGGAAGGACGAGGGAGGAGGGAGCTGGCCGCCCCCACCTGCCCCATGGCCTGAGCCACAGAGGAAACCCAGGCGGGTGGACAGAAGTGTCCACATCATGGGGGTTAAAGCCCTGATTCAGTCTACAACCCACCCTCCAGCCACCCCTCACCCCTCTTAGGTTCTAGGCGAGGGTCCCCCGAGGGACTAGTCAGCACCTTCTTCCTCCCCAGGCCTTGATGGTGACCCCACCTTGGTTTGTGTCCTCCAAGCTTTGGAGACACTGTGTCGGGCAGGGATGTAGGACGCGGGCTGGTCAGCACTGCCCTTTGACTCCTTGTCACTATCCAGCAGGGTTTAGGCCCAGGGAGGAGCACTGACTGGTTACTGCCAGGGTCAGAGCACATCCATGGCCAAAGACAGACTTGAAATGTCCAGTCACAAGCAGTGGAGAAAATGCCTGTTGAACCTTTTCCTTTCAGAGTTGACACTATTAAAGCCCAGAGAGGTAAACTGACTCCCCAAGGACACACAGCAATGAATCCTGTGGAAACGGGAGGGCATCTAGGGGTATGAATACTGCCTGTGGGTGCTCACCTGGGAATGTCCACTGCCTTCCACCACGACAGGGCCTCTGCCAGACCTCGCTGGCCTCACAGAGCCTCCCAACAGGATGGAGGTGTCTCCCACCACTGATTTCCTCACGTTGCCTGCAGAACTGTCTTTCTAAAGACAGATCTGGGGACTTGCCTCACGATCCAGTGGCTAAGACTCCACTGCAGCTAAGAGTTTGCACGTGTAACTAAAGATCCCACAGGCTGCAAAGATCTAAGGCCCCACATGCTGCAACTGAGACTTGGTGCAACCAAACAAATAAATAAAAACTGGGGGGAAAAAGTTTCTGAAGACAGATCTGACCATGCCACTCCGCCGCCTCACACCTCTGAGGGTTCCCAGAGGCTTCTGGACAAAACCTGGCTTCCCGGCCTCGCCTCACCCCTCTCCCAGTCACACCTGCCCTCCACCCACACACACTCCTCTCTGCCTTTGCAAACCGATTCCTGGTTGGAAGGCCTTTTCCTTTCTTCCCCACCCAGAAAATTCTATTTCATCCTTTAAGGCTCTTCTCAGATCCCTCTCTGGGCATCTACAGTTTCTCCACGCAGAGTTACAGCTCCCTCCTTGGGACTCCTTGCACATCTTAATTATCCCCGGGAACAAGTGCTCAGAGAAGCTAAACCTGGCACCATATGTTACTTCATTTATCCTATAAGCACTAGAGATGTTTGTACCAGTGTTGATGCAAAGATGGAAAGAGATCCCTGGAGGAGAGAGACATGTGGAAGTACGGGCCACTGTGCCAGGGTTACTGCAGAGGCCGAGATACAGAGGGCGTGAAGGTGGTCCACCCCCCGGGGCGGTGGGGAAGCCCAGCAGTGGTGTGAGCATGGACCAGGCTGCTGCTTGGCCAGACTCACACTTACAAGACCAGCACACCTGGCAGGACCATGTGACCTCCACCCAGCAGGACAGTTGAGGCTTGCACTCTGGACTCCTGTTTAGAGTCTCTACAGCTTCTGGATTCCTGCTCACACCTGCCCCTCAAGTGAGCTCCCCTTGGGAATCAAGGGGCTCCCAGCTCTGGATAAGAGATTTCTCTGGATGGAGGAAGGGACCAGAGCCCCATCTGGTGAAATCCTACTGGGGGACATTACCCCCATTTGAATAGATGCCCTGTAACTGAACTGTGATGTCACTTGTACCTCCCACGGTGACCATGTGTGTGATGGTGGGGGTTTAGGGCCCTGATAAAAGGCAGGTGTGATCTGCACACAAACGCCCACAGCAGCATTATTCCCAGGAGCTGAAAGCAGAAACAGCCCAAACACCCATTTCCGAGGATAAGATAATGAGGTCCATCCACACAGTGGAAGATTACTCAGCCGGAAAAGGGAATGAAGTCCTGATACAAATGCTGCCACATGGATGGGCCTTGAAAACATAATGCTAGGTGAGAGAAGCCAGACAAAACACCACGTATAGTACAAGTCTGTCTATATGAAGAGAGTCTTCATATAGAGAGAGTCTATCTGAATGGGCAGATCCAGAGAGACAGATTAGACTAGCATTTCCTGGGGGCTGGGCACTAGGAGTAGTGAGGCCATTAGGTGAGGGGTTTCCCTTAGTGGTGGTGAAAACCTATTAATATTAAATTGATAGTTATGGATGACAACTCTATGAACATACTAAGCGCTATTGACTTGTACACATTAATTGGGTGAATTATAGGGACTTCCCTGGTGGTCTAGAGGTTAAGAATCCACCTTCCAATGCAGGGGACCCAGGTTCAATCCCTGGTCAGAAAACCAACATCCAAATGCAACTGCAGCAACTAAGCTGAATTGCTGCAACTAAGACCCATCACTGACTCGATGAAAAATGAATCCATATTTTTAAAACTATGAATTATACAGTATATGAACTATATCTCAATAAAACTGTTAGAGGAAAAAAATGGGGCGGGGTGGAGCCTGAGAAGGGAAGTCAGAATCCCAGCCCTCTGAAAGAGACATTAAGTCACGGAGCCCAGGCGACATGACCTGTGGACTCCAGCTTGTTTTGATCTGACTCTGTATCCACCACATTTCTTTCCTGTAACGAGGCTGGCTTTGTAGGGGGAGCAGAGTAGCAGACAGTGTCTGGCCAGTGGACTCAATACCGATGGTAAGTGAATGCAATGCCCCTGAGGTTTGTTAATCAGTGGGGCTCGCTAGTCAGAGTCTCATGATTTGGGCTGACAGGGATGGTGTCTGACGGCAGTTACGTCATGAAGCCCAGCCCACCAGCTGTCCACTCCCCATCTGAACAGCAGAGCGATGACTAAACCTGCTGCGCTGGAGAGACGCTTCTGGCCTCTGAGACTCTGAGCTGCCAGCTGAAGGCTGGGGAGGGGAGCCATCAAAGAGACCACAGGCCACCTTCCTGTGTTCTGTCCACGCTCGCCCACAGGGGAGGTTTGCAGGAGCTTTGCCACCTTGCGGAGTGACTGGTCAACCCCTTGGGAAGCCACTGCCCAGAAAGGGGTGATAACAGTGCAGCCTGACAGCCCCGGACAGCCAGCAGATGCTCAGTAAAGCACTTCCTGCTGAGACTGCAGGTCCAAAGGCAGGAGACAGGTAAGGAGAGGGAATAGAGGTCCCCACGGAGGGCTAGAGGAGAGGGCCCCACTGCAGCTGGACGACTGCGTGTGTGAGCTATCTAAACTGTCGGGACCTAAGAGCCCGCGCTGGTGAAACGAAAAGACTAGATCGGTGATTCCCTGAGGATTCATGAGGGCTGTCAGGAGGATTTTATAAGCCACTTTCTTTTCTTCTTCTTCTTCTCCTTTTTTTTTTTTTTTGGCTGCTTTGGGTGGCTTGCAAGATCTTAGTTCCCCAGCCAGGGACTGAATCCTGGCCCTCGGCAGTAAGAGCATGGAGTCCTAACCGCTGGACTGCCAGGGAATTCGCTGTAAAAAGCCACCTTTAATAATAAAAGACCAAAGTCAGTGGAAATCAGGCATTTACTACCAAAAGGCTAAGCACACTTACTAAAAGATCAACTATTCCTTTTAAAAGTTAATCACATTTTAATCACTATTTACTATTTGTTATTGTTTTCTAGTAGTCATGTATGGATGTGAGAGTCGGACTGTGAAGAAAGCTGAGCACCAAAGAATTGATGCTTTTGAACTGTGGTGTTGGAGAAGACTCTTGAGAGTCCCTTGGACTGCAAGGAGATCCAACCAGTCCATTCTGAAGGAGATCAGTCCTGAGTGTTCTCTGGAAGGAATGATGCTAAAGCTGAAACTCCAGTACTTTGGCCACCTCATGTGAAGAGTTGACTCACTGGAAAAGACTCTGATGCTGGGAGGGATTGGGGGCAGGAGGAAAAGGGGATGACAGAGGATGAGATGGCTGGATGGCATCACCAACTTGATGGACGTGAGTTTGAGTGAACTCTAGGAGTCGATGATGGACAGGGAGGCCTGGCATGCTGCAATTCATGGGGTCGCAAAGCGTCAGACACGACTGAGTGACTGAACTGAACTGAGCTGAACTGAACTGTTTTCATCGAGATATATATAGATATTTATCTCCAGAGCTTCCCTGATGGCTCAGTGGTAAAGAGTCTGCCCACAATGCGAGAGACGGGGATTTGACCACTGGATTGGGAAGATCCCCTGCAGGAGGAAATGGCAACCCACTTCAGTATTCTTGCCTAGAAAGTCCCATGGACAGATGATGAGTCTGGCAGGCTACAGACCATGAGGTCACAAAGAGTTGGACACAAGAGAGCACACAAGCAGTTCATATATATCTCCATCCTTGACTGGCCAAGAAAAGCGGGAAAATTAATGACCAATAAATGCAGACTATGATGTAGTTACAATCTTTCAAAATAATTGGTTCATTAAGAAAAATGATCCAAACTGGCCTCAAAGGAGAGAAGGCTGAATTGCTGGACCAAAGTTTTCACAATATTATCTCCAGGTGGGGTGGGGCCTAATTACCCGATGATGTCACCTGGTACAGGTGTGCCAGTGATGTAATCCACTCTCTCAGGATTTAACCAGAGGCAATTTCACGGTAGATAACCTACCATCATATTTCGCATAACACCACCCCCTTCACTCTCGCCCCACAGCAAATGGGTGGACTGGAAATGAAATCACCCAGGCGGTAGAGACCAACCTGTGTAGGTGTGGATGAAGACGACTGGCTGGCCGCCACCACCCGGCCAAGAAAGGCCTGGACAAGTTGCGTGGTCCGATGCCCAAATTTAAAATGTTCACCCCCAAATCACCATGCTGCTCTGGAATGTCTGCACAAGCATTTACTCCAGGTAATCTTGTGTCTGTAATAAACCTCCAAGCCTCCATTTCTATACCAAGAGAAAAAGAATCTGTCCAGTCCAACATAAACAAAAGGTGTGATGATGGTTATGACAATTTTTATTCCCACGTTTGACAGCTTCCTATAAAAATTTTCTAAAGCAAGAGTTTCCTAGTATATAGTCCCTCAGAGCACTGGTTTCATAGAGCACTAAAGCTTAATGGAAAAAGGCAGTTTGGGAGGTGAATAAGTTTGGTACGTGTTGGGAGAAACCAAGTCAAATAGAGGATGACAGAACTCGGCATCTTTCATGTACTAACATGTATTTTCAGGAAGTTGGATGTCTATAGATTTTAAACCATATTTCACAATGGATTCCTTTCTGACTGGAGTATCTTATGGGACTTAATGGTCCAAGAAAGACAGTTTGAGAAGCCAAATTTTACGACTGGGGACTGGCATAGACATGAAAGTCCCATAGCTTTCTTGAGCTTTACTTTTCTCACCCATAAAATGACATTACACTGTCCTACTGGGTCATAAAGCTGACAGGTTACACACAAAGCCTGGCACACGGTAGTACTTT
This sequence comes from Madoqua kirkii, assembly GCA_006408675.1. NCBI lineage: Eukaryota > Metazoa > Chordata > Mammalia > Artiodactyla > Bovidae > Madoqua > Madoqua kirkii. The sequence continues at coordinate 26,508 of SJYC01074951.1, read as the reverse complement.
TGTGCTTAGTTGCTCACTCGTATCCCACTCTATGAGACCCCACGGACTGGCCTGCCAGGTTCCTCTGTCCACAGGATTTTCCAGCAAGCATACTGGAGTGGATTCCAGGGGAATCTTCGCAACCCAGGGGCTGAACCTTCTGCATTGGCAGGTGGATTCTTTACCATTGAGCCACCTGGGAAGCCCCACCCCTGCAAATGTTAGCACTTCTCTATGTTAGTTAAGGAAGAAAATTCAATGAGCCTGGAACTCTAGCTTTTTTCTTCAAATTAGATGAAAAAAGAAACCTTTTTTTTTTTTTGGCCACACTGAGCTGCATGAGGGATCTTAGTTCCCCAACCAGGGATCAAACCCAAACCCCCTGCAGTGGAAGGGCAGAGTCTTAACCACTGGACTGCCAGTGAAGCCCCTAGATGAAAAACTTTAATAATAACCACTAGAATAAAATGCTCTGTGGCCTCTGGAGTTACCCACTGATAGCAACACTGTTTTTTAACCCTGCCTTTCAAGGAGTAGCCTCACCTCCGAGAGCCAGGGCACCGGCTTATTCCACTTCAGGTAGCTGCTATTTCCACTCCCACCACGTGCTGAGCCTGGATCCTGGGAGAACAGAGAAGAATGAGTTTGGTGGGAATATGAAGGGGGTGATAGGACCAGGGCCCCCTGAACGTGCCTGAGGGGATGCAGAGGGTCAAGGGACACAGTCCTGCTGTCAGAAGCTTGTCAACTTAAGGACATTCCTATTTCTGGTCCACACACTGTCCCTCACCAACATACCTCCAATGTATACTTCTGGGATGTTTCTGCTTTCCTGACTTTTCTCAGTCTCCCCATACCAAAAGCATATTTTTCTAATTAGACCAGGCTCTCCTGAGGACAGGGACCCTGCCTCCCTCTTCCTCTACACCCCCTTAGGCTGCAACTCATTTATCCTAACATTTGTCCCCCTGGGGACACCCCAACTCTTCCCTACCCTGTAGGTCCATTGGGTCAGTTAGGCTCTGGTCCAGCCTTGGAGGCAGTATCTATTCTAGGCTCAGAAGCTCAACCTTAGGGCTCCAGGCTGAACTGGCCTCGAGTTCCCAAACCCCCACCCAGAGCTGCTTCTGGGGACCAGCAGCCCAAGAAACACTATCAGGAAAATGCTCCACTATTTGCAGCTATCTGCAGGGAGGCGTGTCTGTCGACCACATCATCTGTGACTCTTGGCTGCCAGCATCCGGGATCGTGACCAGAGGACCAGCCCAGTCATCCCAGCAGGAGGTGAGACGTGCTGGTCCTTCCTCCAGCCCCTGCTCTTGCAGGGATGGAGGCCACATCCCTGACAGCTCAGACTTGGGCATCTTGAAGATATAATAAAGGCTTTGAGGAGGGAGGGCAGGATGGATACCTCTACCCACAAGGTAGGAGAGCCTGGGACACCAGTCTGCCATCCAGGGCGTCCCTCTGCTCCGCCTCTCCTAACCCGGGAAAGCGGAGGCTGCCCTCAGGACTATGTGGGTGGGCGGGCAGGGGACCTGAGTTAAGGCAGCAGCAAGGGGACGGCTGACTCTGCCACGTACCTTGGGGCCCAGCCTCTGGGGACGGTAGAACTGCAGATTCGGGTCCACAGCCGGAATGTTTCTGCTGGCCAGAGCCTTGGCCAGCTCCCTCCAGCTGCCGTATCCTGAGGAGGGGAAAGAGGAAGAGAAGACAAGGTCAGTATGACCCGAGGGTCGCATACATCCGTGAGACTCGGGGCAGGAAAACTGAGGGAATGGTATTCCTTCTGCTGCTTCTCACGGCTGGCTGTGGGGGTGGGGGTGTCGGGAGACAGCTACACCTTGGCCAAGGTCAACATGGCAGAAAGCGAGGACATGAGCTCATCTCCTGTTGGGATTTGCTGTCTTTCCCAAGTCAGAGAGGGAGCCAGGCCGGGTGAAAGCGGAGCTTTGTCCTGCCGTGGTGACCACCACAGGCTGCCTCTCCAGGCCTAATTCGCCCAAAAACCATCATGGGGAAGGAAGAGTCTCACAGGACGCTGGAGCTAAGCTTTTTCCCTCTACAGTTTTCCCTCCTCCAAGCCAGGGAGCCGGCGGGGTTGTCTGACTGGGAGGCTCTCCCCCTGCCCACTGCTAGTTGCTGGGCAGCTGGATGGGCCAGAGCTGGGGGTGGGGGCAGGAAAGGGTGAGCCAGGACCTGGTGTCCACCAATCAGATCTAGCAACAGGTGGAGATGTGAGATTCCAGGACCGGCTCCCCCCGGATTGACCTGGAGGCTGTGAGCCGGCTGATGCCTGTGCCCTCACGCACAAACTGAGAAGGTAACAGCCACACCGTGCAGCGAGAATGAGGGGACACGCGTGCATTCACCATCACACAGAGGGGCTGCCGAGGGTAGGGTGGGAGAGTCAGAATTCAGCCATCAGCACTGATGTCCATGGGGGGCTGGGGCTGTCCCCAGGTGAGGGGGACACTTGAGCAGAACGGAGATATGTGGAAACATGAGCTAGAATCACAGGCTTCCAGGAGCTGGGAGGGCTTTGAAGACCACCTACTCAGGACTTCCCTGGGGGTCCAGTGGCTGGGACCCTGGGCTTCCAGTGCAGGGGGCCCAGGTTTGATCCCTGGTCAGGGTACTAGATCCCACATGCCACAGTTGAAACTTGGCACAGCCAAGAAAAAAACAAGACCACCTAGTCCTCATTTCAGGTGAGGAAATGGAACCCCAGTTATCTGGGCTCACTCAGCAAACACAGTTGACCCCCTTGTCCATGAGGGGTATGTTTAAGAACCCCCCAGCAAATATCCTGAAACCATACATAGTATCAAACTACATATATATGCTGTTTATTCCTACGTACCGATGATTAAGTTTAATTAGACACCGTGAGAGATTAATAATATGAAAAGTAAAACAGAACAATAATACAGTATATTGTAATAAAAGTTATATGAGTCACTCTGTCTCAAAATATTTTACTGTACAAAGTGAATGCCTCTGCCATCTTAACTGAGCACTTACTTATCATGCACTGAAGCTATAACTTGAGCAGTTTCAGGTTTGACAGCAAAAACAGTACAAATTTCTTTTCCCTTCTTCACAGTTCCAGGAGTAGAAAATTTGCTCTTGCTGTAGATCTTAGCAACCTTAGTATATGATTTTTTTTTAATTTATTAGGTTTCACCTCTTCACTTAAAAGAAGCACTTTAGGGGACTTCCCTGGTGGTCCAGTGGTTAAGACTTTGCTCTTCCACTACTGGGAGCACGGGTTCGATCCCTGCTCTGGGGAACTAAGATCCCACATGCCACATGGTGTGGTCAGAAAGAAGCAACACGTTAAGGCTTCCCTTTGGCAAATTCACATTGCCAGCATTACTATCCTTGCACTTGACGGACAGTATTGAGTAGAACAAGAGTCACTTGAACACAAGCAGTGCAATGCCAGGACAGGCTGATAACCGAGATGGCCACTAGGAGGCCAACGGCGGGGCGTGGGGGGGGGGTGGGGAGGGTGACCCACCTCCTGGGAAGGACGGAACTGGACAGTGAGAGATTGTATCACACTGATCAGAACAGTACAAGACCGAAAGTTTATGAATCGCTGATGTTTGGAATGTTCAGTGTAATATTTTCAGACTGTGGTTGACTCTGGGTAATGGGAACATTAAAAGTGAAATCATGTCATGGATCAGGGCAACCGCTACAGTTCGGAGGGAAACCACTTCGCTGCAAAGGTGCAGGAACCTCTGCAACAGCTTCCTCAAGATGCCTCTAGGACAGTGACTTCCCTGGGAGTCCAGTGGCTAAGACTCCGGACCCCAGAGTCTAATGAACAACAGGACACAGTAATATATATCCAAGTAACATGCATTCAATGTATATACAGTAATGTACATTGACTGTATACACATTGAATACAAGAGATAAGTTTAACTTACCTCTTGAAATTGACCACTTGAATGTGTATTACTGTATATACATTGAATATACAGTATACATTCAATGTATATTTGACCACTTAACAGATCCAAGCCTGTCTGTCTCACCGGCCAGTGTTTCCTTGTCCAGCCTACATTTTCTCCTGGGGATGCTATCTGGGGAAGACTGTGGGGAATCTGGCGGGCAGAGGTCTTAGCTGGAAATTGGTGCCCCTGGGTTGCTATGCTCCCAATGCAGGGGGCCCGGGGTTCTATCCCTGGTCAGGGAACTCAGTCCCACCTACCACAACTAAGAGTTCCCATGCTGTAACTAAAGATCCCGTGTACCACAACTAAGACCCAGCACAGCTGAAAAAGCAAATACATAAATGTTTTTTAAATGATCCCCCAGGACACCATAGCGGGTGCTGCATGGGAGTGAGACTGGCATCACTGGCCCCTAGGAGCCAAGAGCTGCCCGGAGGCCGAAGTGTCCTAGGACCCCCACACCAGCACTGGTAGAGACACCGCCAGCCAAGCAGACACAGAGGAAAGAGCACAATCCACAAACACAGGCCACAGCAGGTAGACACCAGCATTTTGCCCGTGTGTGTGTGTGAGTGACTCTGGGAGAGGGAGTTGGAAAGTGGGGTGCAGTGGGGGCTTTTCTTGCCCAATTACGTTCTAGGGGTGGCTCCTCAGGGTTTCCTTTGCACCTCCCAGGAATGATCTCATTGGAGCCTTGCAGAACCTGGGGAGATGGGCCAGGTAGATTATCCCACTGCACAGATGGGGAAAGAGATACTGAGAGCTGAAAGTCACAGAGTCCACTGTTGTTGCAAAGCCAGGGTCAGCACAGACAGCCTGTCTGTCTCACCGGCCAGTGTTTCCTGGTCCAGCCTACATTTTCTCCTGGGGATGCTGTCTGGGGAAGACTGTGGGGAATCTGGCGGGCAGAGGTCTTAGCTGGAGATCAGTGCCCCTGAGTTTCTATGCAGACCTTAGCCGTCTGCTGGTGGTGTGTTTATTGAGACTTTTGCAGGTTTATCCCACCGCATCAAGGTCTCTGCCGTTTCCATGGCGGGCCAGCTGGCAGGCAGAAACAGGTCAGACTAGTTCAATGCAGAGAGATGTTTTAGGGAAGCAGGATTCTGGGGCTGGTGATGTGAGATGAGGACAGGGGAGGGGAGTGGAAGGAGGAAGAATGTTCTGGACCTGGTCCTGACTTTCTGCACCAGCTCACAGGAGAGATGCTTGTCCCCAACTAACCCTGCTCAGACACCGCTAATGATGGAGCCCCATCTCTGCCCAGGCCTCGGGGGCTCTGGGTTAGTGACAGGGGCAGAGGGTCTAGGGGACATGTGATTCACACCGTGGGAGGGGAGCGGTGGACAGGCACTGCCTTGTCTCTGCCTGGGGATGATTGGGTCACCTGTTCTTGACTCTGTGTGGTGACTGAAGACCATCTCCTTGTAGACACAGGCATGAGGACACAACTCTGAAAACACAACGCACTGCATTCTCACACACAGGGGTTCCTATGTGTCTCACACCCACATTCTTTCCTACAGACTTGTCTTCAGTTCCAGCCAAATTCTCTGGCTCCTTGAAGTCATGCAGAAGGCGAGTGACTTGCCCCATGATCAATGGACTCTCACCGTGGTCTCACCATGCCCTGTCCTTGTGTTTACGTGGTCTCACCATACCCTGTCCTTGTGTTTACTGGGAAGGGACAAGGAACAGCTGCCCCTGGACCAAACTCTGGATGGGCTCCTCTGAGCTCTCTTTTTGACTAGGCCTTGTCCTTGGGCCCTGTCCTTGGCCTTCCCAGCCCAGGTTTTAGGAAGCACCCTGTTAAGTCTGCTTATAGAATCCCCCCTATCCTTGATAGTTGGACCTAATAGGTAGCCAGGGTCCTATTAGGCTTTGCTGGCAGGAGTTCCCCAGCCTGATGGCTCCTCCTAGTCACTTTCCATCCTCTGACCCCTCACTCGGCCTATGCGATGTGAATCCCCAGCTGCCTTTGCTGTCTTTGGAACTGAGCTTAGCTCTACACCATGGTCTTTCATACTGTGACAGTTCTGAGTTCAATCTGTCCGTCACCTTTAACTTGCGCCTGGCTCTACTTCCGTCTCTTTTTAAAAAATTATTTATTTATTTTAATTGGAGGATAATTACTTTACAATATTGTGATGGGTTTTGCCATACATCAGTCTCCTCCATCCTGAACCTCCCTCCCATCTCCCTTCCCTCCCTATCCCTCTAGCTTTGGGTGCCCAGCATCATACACCAAACTCGCATGGGTCATCTATTTTACATATGGTAATATGCCAGGAGAAATATCAATAATCTCAGATATGCAGATGACACCACCCTTATGGCAGAAAGCAAAGAACAAAAGAGCCTCTTGATGAAAGTGAAAGAGGAGAGTAAAAAAGTTGGCTTAAAGCCCAACATTCAGAAAACTAAGATCATGGCATCTGGTCCCATCACTTCATGGCAAATAGATGGGGAAACAGTGGAAACAGTGGCTGACTTTATTTTGGGGGCTCCAAAATTACTGCAGATGGTGATTGCAGCCATGGAATTAAAAGATGCTTGCTCCTTGGAAGGAAAGTTATAACCAACATAGACAGCATATTAAAAAGCAGATACATTATTTTGCCAACAAAGGTCTGTCTAGCCAAGGCTATGGTTTTTCCAGTGGTCATGTATGGATGTGAGAGTTGGACTGTGAAGAAAGCTGAGTGCTGAAGAATTGATGCTTTTGAACTATGGGGTTGGAGAAGACTCCTGAGAGTCCCTTGGACAGCAAGGAGATACAACCAGTCCATCCTAAAGGAGATCAGTCCTAGGTGTTCATTAGAAAGACTGATGTTGAAGCTAAAACTCCAATACTTTGGCCACCTGATGGGAAGAGCTGATTCACTGGAAAAGACCTTGATGCTGGGAAAGACTGAGGGCATGAGGAGAAGGGGATGACAGAGGATGAGATGGTTGGATGGCATCACCGACTCGATGGACATGGGTTTGGGTGGACTCCAGGAGTTGGTGATGGACAGGGAGGCCTAGCACGCCACATTTCATGGGGTCGCTAAGAGTCGGACACAACTGAGCAACTGAACTGAACTGAACTGATACTGGGAAAGATTGAAGGCAGGAGGAGAAGGGGACAACAGAGGATGACATAGTTGGATGGCATCATCGACTCAATAGACATGTTTGGGTAGGCTCTGGGAGTTAGTGATTGACAGGGAGGCCTGGTGTGCTGCAGTTCATGGAGTTGCAAAGAGTCAGACACGACTGAGCAACTGAACTGAACTGAATGTGTATATCTCAATGCTATTCTCTCAGTCATCCCATCCTCTCCTCCCATTGAGTCCAAAAGTCTGTTCTTTATGTTGGTATCTCCTTTGCTTCTGTGTTTTTTTTTCTTTGGCTACACTGCGTGGCATGCAGGATCTTAGTTCCCCAACCAAGGATTGAACCTGCATCCTCTGCAGTGGAAGCACGGAGTCTTAACCGCTGGACTGCCAGGGAAGTCCCTTTAAGAGGTGGGTTTCCCAGTGAACAAGGACAAATCCACTGAGGGGAGGGGAGGCCAGTGATTAAACCTAACTGGGCCCTGCCTGGGTCACAGACGCAGGGCCCAGTTAGGTACATGGCTTTGAAATACCTGGAGCGAGACAGTCAACAGCCCAGGTTAGCAATTCAAGGAGCAGGAAATGCTCTTTGCAGATGTCACAGCATGGAAAAGACAAGAAGGCTCTGGAGTCAGAAAGGTCCCTCTGGGTTTCCTCCATGAGAAACAGTGGCCGGACCGCGTGAGCAACTAGCTGAAGCTCTTTGGCCTGGTTTCCTCCTCCGGCTGGTGGGGGTGATGATGCCTGCCCCATGGGAATGCCACGAGCAGCCAGTGATGTCCGTCAGGCCTGGTGTGTGGTTGGACACATTTAACACTCCTTCCTCCGACAACGTCTGCTGAAGACGTGAACTCCAGCAGCTTCAGAATGCTGCAAACCACAGACAGCCAGTGGCCGCTGCTCTCCTCTCCGTGCAGAGCAGGCAGACTGCAGGCCAGCAGTGACTCCGTGGTAGGGGTACAGACAGTTTCCTCTCTGCTGCCCGGCTGCTCCCTGCACCCCTCTCATTACCCACCTATGCCCCCCTACCCTCCACCCCTGTTAATATTCACTGAGTCCATAGTAGGCGTCAGGTATTGCACGGGGCTTTTCCTGTGTTCACCCTGCCAGTGGAGACCCCAGCCTTGATCAGCCTCTCTGCAGGGCCAGGAGCTAAAGAATGTGCTAATTCAACTACTGACACTTGTCACCTGCCCTCAGCTAAGTGCATTCCCACTCCCAGCCAGAGTGCCAGCTGCCAGGGCCTGTCTCTTCTGTAGCAGGTGTCACATTTGTGCCAGGAGACAGACACCCCCATCTCAGGTGACAGACAAAGCACCAGCAATGGGCCTCACATTCTGCCCTCACAGAGCTGGGCTATCAAGTTCAGCATCAGCCCCCACGCTGCCAACACTCCTCCTCTGCACAGCATGGGCTCTTCAAAGGCCTAGAGACCATCTCTTCAGCTCTTTGGTGAAAATACGGCATATGCACAGCCCATGGTCCTTTATTATCTTTTTTTTACTCCCCCAAAAACTCTCATGTGTATTATTTCACTGCATCCTCACCACCTCCCTGTGAACTGTCATCCTCCTTAAGAGATGAAAGGACACAAAAGTGAATAAGATCATCCGTGTAGAGGACTCGGTGTTGGAAAAAAGCAAGCAGTTAACACGTTACAGCTCAACATTTCAACATTGGTCACGTGTTGCTCAGTTGTGTCCGACTCTTTACAACCCCGTGGACCGTAGCCCTCCAGGCTCTTCACGGACCCGACTGTGGTGACTTGGCACACATGCACTTTTGGCAGATCTGAAACTTGCATTCATTTCTCCTGATCTCTGGTCTGAGTTTCTTGCTGATATTGTCACGTGGTCCACAGAGATGTTCCCATGAGGGAGAGAGGCAGCTCCTGGCAGCTCAGACAGATCTGGGGTCGTTGGTGAAGGTTCAGCTGACGGACTGAACATGGGGAGAGGAATCAAGAATGACTCAGAGGGAACCCTCTTGCACCGTTGGAGGAAATGCAAAGCACTATGGAGAAAACCATGGAGGTTCCGTTAAAAAAACCCACCACAGTACTCCCGTGAGTGAAGTCGCTCAGTCGTGTCCGACTGTTTGCTACCCCGTGGACTGTAGCCCACGAGGCTCCTCTGTCCATGGGATTTTCCAGGCAAGAATACTGGAGTGGGTTGCCATTTCCTTCTCCAGGGGATCTTCCCAACCCAGGGATCATACCCAGGTCTCCCGCATGGCAGGCAGATGCTTTAACCTCTGAGCCACCAGGGAAGCCCTCCCATATGACCATATGACAGTACTCCCATATGACCCAGCAATCCCATGACTGGGCATATACCCTGAGAAAACCATGATTCAGAAGGACACATGTACCCCAGTGTTTACTGCAGCTTTATCTACAATAGCCAGGATATGGAAAGAACCTAAATGTCCAATGACAAATAAATGGTTAAAAAAGATGTGGCTCACATACACAATGGAATAGTACCCAGCCACTGAAAGGAACGAAATGGGGTCATTTGCAGAGACGTGGATGGACATAGAGTCTGTCATACAGAATGTAGTAAGTCTAAAAGAGAAAAACAAATATCCTATATTAATACATATACGAAGAATCTAGAGAAATGGCACAGATGAAATTACTTGCAGGGCAAGACTAGAGACACAGACGCAGAGAATGGTCTTGCGGACACAGTGGGGGAAGGGGGGACGGGACACTGGCAGAGCAGCGCTGGCGTGTGCACGACCACATGTGAAACAGAGCTAGTGGGAAGCTGCTGTATGGCACAGGGGGCTCCGCCTGGCACTCTGTGATGCCCTAGAGGGGTGAGATGGGGTGGGGAGGGAGCAGATTACAGGTATATATATATGGCTGATCACTTCATTGTACAGCAGAAACATACTATTGTAAAGCAATTAAATTCCAATTTTAAAAAATGATTCCGGATTTGCACCCTGGCAGTTGGAAAACTGGAGTTGCCATCCTGCAGATGGGGAGGATGGGTGTCAAAGGAGAGGGGTAAGCTTGGCAGGGGTGTGTGCATCTGGCAGGCAGGGGTGATGGACCACCTCTGGCCTGGGCAGGGCTGCACTGTAAAGGGCTGGCATCTGCCCTGAGCTAAGATGTACTTTGCAAGACGGGAAGGCCTTCGAGGGCCTCCTTGAGGGCCAAAGGAAGGCGGGCTGAAGGACAAGCCAGGAGGGCGGATAAAGGACCCAAAGACTCGAGGTGAATGCAAACGATTTGCTAAGAAGCTCAGCATCTGTACAGAGACAAGGTGATGAACCCTGGAGGAGCTGAGCAGAGAAAGAGCCCTCGTCCCACTAGAGAATGGCAGGCTGTCCAGGGCACGGGAGGTCGTGATGCCCAGGCACTGCTCCACCAAGGCTGGGAACTAGCACTGCTTCCCAGGACCAGAAAGCAAGACTGACTCTGACCTTGGCGTGCACCTGAGGGCCAGTCACGTGGGCCCTGCAGAGCAAAGCTGCTGTGGCTGGATGCCAGCAGGCCCCGGGCGCCACCAGAAACCCAAGGTGGCACAGACAGCCAGGGGTGGAGCCAGGGACTGTCACCTGGGAGAGAGTCTCAGATGGCAAAAACACAGCCTTTCCTTTCCAGTCGTGACACTCCGGGGACCTGATGCAAGAGGAATGATTATTACTGCAACCTTAGCATGTACGGGTCATACACATACTTATGTTTATGGTAAAAGAAAAGTAGATGATTCTATTCAGGACAACAAGCCTAGAGGAAATCAGGGCTTAGAGGATAAAAACCTCACTGAAGTCACGGGGATAACAGGTAGGGTTTGAACCCTGAACCCTAAATTTCACTCTCTCTACGGGACATACTTGAGAACCTGACCCAATTCTGTCGCCACCATCACCATCACTTCCTACTCACTCTACACCTCCCACACTAGTTCCTGCCCCTCCAATTTAGCCAATAACACCTCTCCAAACAAGACCCCCGAACAGCCATGCCCGCTTGCTTAGTCACTCAGTTGTGTCTGATTATTTGTGACCCCCGGTTCCTCTGTCCATGAGGATTCTCCAGGCATGAATATGGTAGTGGGTAGCCATTCCCTTCTCCAGGGGATCTTCCCAACCCAGGGATCAAACCCAGGTCTCCCACATTGCAGGCAGAGCCACCTGGTGGTATTGAGCCACCAGGGAAGCCTAAGAATAATAGAGTGGGTGGCCTATCCCTTCTCCAGGGGATCTCCCCAACCCAGGGATTGAACTGGGGTCTCTTGCATTGTAGGCAGATTCTTTACCATCTGAGCTACCAGGGAAGCCCAGAAAGATCCAAACATCCCCGAAGAGCTGAAAACCAGACAGAAAGCATCTGCACACAGGCTTGCTACCCTTGCCCTGGTCTCTGGAGCTCAGGTGCTGGGTGGGAAGGGGTAAGGGATGGGAGATGGATGGGGGCCCAGTGTCTCCCCAGACCTCCTGATTTGATAAGCAGAGATACAGGAAGGGCCCCAAAGAGCCTCTTTCCCTCCCTGCCTGCCGCCCCCTCCAGCTGCTGTGCTCAGAGTCAAACAGCCAGCTGCCCTTTCCTCCCTGCCAAGCTAGCTTCTCACCCCCCCCACCCCCAGCACCCCGCTGAGCCAGCCAGGAGCTGCTGTGGGGCCTGGATGAGCAGGGCAGGCGGGGGCTTGCCAGCCAGACATCAGAGACTGTCCCTACTACCCTACCTGGGCCACCTGAGGGGACCCAAAGAGGGCAATGGAGCTGTGCAGGGACGTGCTGGGCACTTTAGCCTTGCTACCCGTGTTCTGCTCACCTGGAATCCCGATGTGAGTGAAAGACTCTAATGGGGTGAATGAAGCAAGGAGTCGGAGGGCGGGAGCAAATGCCCTTTGTCTTCTGTGCTCCGCTTGGGGAGCACAGGATGAGCCTGCACATGGACCTGCCCTGTGACTTCCTGCTACCCCCCAGCCGTGGACTGACCCACATCGGCCCCCCTGAAGGTCTGGCCAGGCCCCAGCGCACCTCCAGGACACTGTCATCATCACCATCACCATGACAAAGAAAAAAACAGAACTGATGACCTTTCAGGCCCTGGGTATACGTCCAGGTCAATACAGCACAGTCACAGCTACACACACAGTTCTGTCTGGGGGAGTTTTGACAAAGACGCTTGATCACATTTAATGGCTTCTGGAAAATCTAGAGGTAACAGGGTCCATGGGGGTTTCCCAGGTGGTGCTAGTGGTAAAGAACCTGCCTGCCAATTCAGAAGACATAAAAGACTCGGATTTGATTCCTGGGTCAGGAAGACCCCTGGAGGAGGGAATGGCTACCCACTCCAGTATTCTCGCCTAGAATAGAGGAGCACTTTGATCCCATGAACAGACGAGCCTGGCAGGCTACAGTCCATGGGATCGCAAAGAGTCAGATACAACTGAAGCAACTCAGCACATGGACACACAACAGCGTCCAGGGTTTCTAAAACTGGCCCACATCCACTTAATCCTCGGGTGTGTGGACATGGACGAGGACCCCTCAGGTCAGACTGTCTTGTCCAGTCACCCCTCCGGACTGGGACACAGACAAGCTTCTAAATGTAGAGAAGCAGAGGGACAACCCTTTCCTGTCTTGGAGAAAAGCGGGAGCTCAGAGGTGGTCAAGGGTAAGCAGTCGGCAGACTGGGAAGAGCATGATTCAATGAACCAACCAATCCCCAGGCATTTACTGAGCACCTGTTATATCCTTGGAGCTCAGCTAAGTGTTGCAATGGAGAAAAAGGTAGAAGTGGAGTCTTTCCCATCCCTCCACTCCAGGTGCACTTGGGATGGACATCGTGTGAATGAAGGACTGATGTGTCTGTGGCCGCCTGTGCCTGCTCTGGACTCGGGCCCCACTCTGTGCAGGGCGAGCACAAGCAGACACAGGTGCACAAGCAGACGACAGACAGGCACACCTCGGGCAGCTGGGTTCACGGGAGCTAACGGCACAACACTGTGGCCATCTCCCAGACTTGCGGGAACCTCACACAAAGTGCTCTACTAACATTTCTTGGGATCAGAGAACCAGCCTCTAGGATCCCAGCGTTCAAGAGAGGCAACACCAACGGAAGAAAACCCTGGAGTCAGCCCAGCAAACAGGGCCTCCCTGAAGGCCTGACGTGGCCCACGGAAGCCCTGGTGTTTGGAGCCACCGTGGGCTCTAGGTGCTTGGGGTTCTGTAGTTGTGGTGCATGGGCTTGACTCTGCCATGGCACGTGGGCCTTCCTGGATCAGGGATCGAACCTACGACTCCTGCATCGGCAGGCAGATTCTTTACCACTGAACCACCAGGGAAGCCGCGGATCAGTTTTTAAAAATATTTCCTAACAAGTATCCTTTGTTTGTTGAGTGGGAAAACAACAGAATCCAAAGGAAGGAAGGAGAGAGGAACCCTGGAGGCTAAGACAATTTCCAAGGTCCACAGAGGGACTCGGTTTGGTACTCGGAGCCAGGGAACCGCAGGCCCCTCCCCTCAGGTGTCTCCGCTGAAAACAACGTACTCTTTCAAGCATCTTGCTTCTCCCTTCTCCATCAGCCTGAGGGCAAGGAAGATGCAGGGTCTGATCTGAAGGGCTGCCAGCTGCCAGGGGGGAAGGTCTGACAGAGCTGATTTGCCAAAGTCAAGCTGAGGTTGTTGTAACCTGTCCTGGGAAGGAAGGCAAAGAGTGGGGAAGAAGGGCATGCCCACATCTGCTCTGGTCTCCAACGGAGAACCTGGGGCCTGCATTTCTTGTGCCCCAGAATATCACTCAAGGGTAAGACCACACTTAGGATGGAGGCCATCACCATGTGCTACCCCTAGCCCTGAGTTGGCATCCCATAACATCCAATCCATCCATAGGATCCATCAGATCGGAGCTCTCTTATATGTTCATCCCAATCTTATTGAAGAAGAAAAGTTAAAATTTTACATAACATCCTGCTCGTTCTGCCTCTGTAACTCAGCTTGCTCCTTATAAAGTCTGGATCATGTAGGTCACCTAGTCTCAGAAAGTAGAAACTGAACAATACTAGGCACTTGGAGCTTATCTCAGTCACCCTTGTCCTGCTCTTTGAAATTGTCCAGCCCTGCAAACCTGCTTAATCACGCTTATCTGGTTAAAAGTTAGGCGTCCCCTTCCCCATCTTGACTGCTGTTCCCATGCATGAAACCCCTTAGCTTAAATAAGTGTATTAGCAGTTAGTGTTGCCCACTACTGTAAATCTATAAAAACTCTGTAACCCCTTTGTTCAGGGCTCAGAGCTTGGGGTGTTAACTCCTCTGAGCCTACTGGTGTTATAAACCTGAGTTTTCCAACTCTCCGAATGTGGTGCTTGGTTTCTCAATTACTGGTTTCTACAACACTATGAGTCGTGTCCACCTTGCTGATGGGTCACAGAGACCCACAGTCTAGTTAACGGGTTTGCCTAACAATGTCAAAGAGGAGCCTGGGAAAGCCCAGGCTAGAGCCAAGGGCTCAGTGTCACCACATCACAGAACCATACTCACCTGTGGCTGTGGGATTCAGTGGGCTACAGGGAGCCTGAGTGGGGGAGGAGCTGGCTGCACCCACTCTGGAAGAGGGCCAACCATTAGCACCAGGCTAGCAGGAGCCAGGTCTCTTTATTATATTCCCACCATGTAAATCGATTGGAATTAGATCACCATGCTACTTCCTGTCTCTATGAATCTGACCATTGGACATCTCATCTAAGTAGAATCATATAATATTTGACCTTTGTGTCCAGCGTTTTTCACTTAATGTTTTCAAGGTTCATCCACGTGGTATCATGTGTCTGAATTTCTTTCCTTGTGCAGGCTGGACCACATCCCATCATATGGATGGACCACATTTTGTTTCTCTGTTCATCGCTGATGGACATCTGGGTCATATCTACCTTCGGCCACTGTGCTCTGAACACGGGTGGGTGAGTGTCGCTTTCAATCTCTGCCTTCTTTCCGGAAGGCACTGTCTTTTAAACCGTGAAAAACGGACTCTCCTGGTAGCACAGAGGATAAGAATCCACCTGCCAATGCACGTGGTTCAGTCCCTGGCCCGTGAAGATTCCACATGTTGAGCAAAGAAGTCCCTATGTCACAACTTCTGATCCAGAGCTATAGAGCCTGCAAGTGCACCTACTTAAGCCTGCACACTCTAGGGTCCACGAGCCACAACTATGGAAGCCCACGCTCCTAGAGCCCCGTGCTCTGCAACGAGAGAAGACATGGTAATGAGAAACCTGCGCACCACACCTAGAGATTAGCCCTCCGCTTATCGTAACTAGAGAAAGACCTCGTGCAGCAACAAAGACCCAGTGCAGCCAAAAATAAATATTAAAAGAAAACCCACTCTCTTAAACTGCCTAAATGTTTGTCTGTTCTTGCAGAGACAGGCCAGAGGGCGGGGATCAGGCTGCCATCCTCACGGTAGAGACACAGTGGGAACTTCGTGTTCACCTGAGGATAGAGGTGGTCTGGGGACCATTGGTGGGAGCAGAGAGCAGCCTCCCAGGTGACAGGTTAGGAGGGAGAACAGAACTTCCAAGTGGACCCAGGATGGGCCCTCCTCAGGGATAGTGACATCCTAGTCCACCAGCCTGTGTGGAAGCAAGCAACTTCAATACAACCCAGCCTCAGAGAGAGGCGACGTTGCCTGGGCCCCTAGAACTGCAGCCCGGTGCTGACAGCAGTCCACAAACTGGTCCTCAGGGAGACAGGTACAGAGGCTAAGAGCAAGCATCATCAACCCACGAGTGCAAGCCGAGGTTTCTGTAACATCAACATAGTACAGGGGCGGGGAGGCCATTTGGGATGTCTTGAACTCCCCCGGAGAGTCACATGGGCTACAAGCTGCATACTGTAACATGTAATGTGGCCACAACGGTGATGGGTTGGAGCCAAACTCCAGAACTGGAAAAACCGGCTCTTCCTCAAGACAGTATGTTCAGTTAGCATCAGAGGCATGCCTGCCTGTCTTCCCTCCTTCACTCTCTCCCTTCCTAACTTAGACGCAAGGTGACCTCAGGGAAGACTACAAGTGTGGCCCACAGAATCAGGAGAAGCACACAAGCAGGCCAAACCAGGACAGCGATGGAGTCCCCACCAGCTAACAATGCTCCAAACCCTGTGTGTCTCCGCTGGGAACACAAATTCCCAGCAAAGAGCCTCAGCTTGGGCCGAGTGTCCCTGTGGTGTCAAAGGAGGTAAGACCCCTGTGGTTTCACTAGAACAACTGGTAGGGGGAGTGAGCAGTCTCATCATGGGGCATTTTCTGAATCTTCCATGCAAAAATAGCTTAACTCAATAATTGACCATGATTCCTAAAACAAAAGTATCTGAGACTTGTCTGAGAGGCATATTTTTTAAAGCAGGGGCACATAAAAGCAGATACAGCAGAAAGTATAGACACAGACACACCATGGAGTTAGCTCTATAACGCTTAAGAGACTTCACAGAATATGGGGAAGATGGGAGAGTGGATTATTTAGAATATCCTTGGGAGGGACCTCCCTGGTGGTACAGAGGCTAAGACTCCACGCTTCCAATGCAAGAGGCTCAGGTCCAATCCCTGGTCAGTGAACTAGATCCCGCATGCCACAGTTAAGACCCAGTGCAGCCAAATAAAGAAATGTTGCTGCTGCTATTCAGTTGCTCAGCCATGTCCAGCTCTTTGCAACCTCATGGATTTGAGCCCACCAGGCTCCTTCGTCCATGAGATTTTCCCAGGCAAGGATACTGGAGTGGGTTGCTATTTCCTACTCCAGGGTATTTTCCCAACCCAGGGATAGAACCCCTGTATCTTATATTGGCAGGAAGATTCTTCACCACTGCACCACCTGGGAAGCCCTCAAATAAATCAGTTCAGTTCAGTCGATTAGTTGTGTCCGACTCTTTGCGACCCCATGGACTGCAGCATGCCAGGCTTCCCTGTCCATCAACTCTTGAAGCTTGTTCAAACTCAAGTCCATTGAGTCGGCAATGCCATCTAACCATCTCATCCTCTGTCATCCCCTTCTCCTCCTGCTTTCAATCTTCCCCAACATCCAGGTCTTTTCAAATGAGTCAGTTCTTCACATCAGGTGGCAAAGTATTGGAGTTTCAGCTTCAGCATCAGTCCTTCCAATGAATATTCAGGACTGATTTTCTTTAGGATTGACTTGTTTGATCTCCTTGCAGTCCAAGGGACTCTCAAGAATCTTCTCCAACACCAAAGTTCAAAAGCATCAATTCTTCAGTGCTCAGCTATCTCTGTAGTCCATCTCTCACATCCATACATGACTACTGGAAAAACCACAGCTTTGACTAGATGGACCTTCATCAGCAATGTCTCTGCTTTTTAATATGCTGTCTAGGTTGGTCATAGCTTTTCTTCCAAGGAGCAAACATCTTTTAATTAATTATTAATCAAATACATAAATATAAATATTTTAAGTAAAAAATAAACTTGGTCTATTATAACATATAACACTCAAAATGTTTATTCAAACTTACTTTTGTATGATGTTTTCCAGTAGGTGATCTAAAAAGTGGTTGAAGTAAAGTGCAAAAGAAAGCAACTTTAAGGAACAAATCCAACTGGACTAGATATGCTTGTAAATAATGGCATTAAAAAAAATGAAGACGTTCAATGAACAACTGATGATTTTACTGAAATAACTTTCATCATTTTCACATAGCTTGTCCTCTAAACATCTTTATTAAAAATCATTTATTATATATACAAGGCTTCCCTTGTGGCTTAGCTGGTAAAGAATCTACCTGCAATGCGGGAGACCTGGGTTTGATGTCTAGGTTGGGAAGATCCCCTGGAAAAGGAAAAGGCTACCAGTATTCTGGCCTGGAGAATTCCATGGGCTGTACAGTCCATGGGATCCCAAAGAGTTGGACATGACTGAGCGACTTTCACTTTCACAGAAATATCCACAAGCGCATTAAATATTCCTTTGCCAGGCTATCTATCTACATTCTATTGACAGATGGAAGGAAAAAATATCCTTTTCTCTGGGTTAACAACAACTTCTTAAACTAAATGAACAAACAGAGACTTCCCTGGTGGTCCAGTGGCTAAGACTCTGCACTTTTTACTGCAGGGGGTGCCAGTTCAATCCCTGGTCAGGGAACTAAGTTTCCACACACTACATGGCACGGTCAAATTTTTTTTTAATTTTAAAATTTACAATAAATGAACAAACGTAAGTATATTTGATAATAAGGAGGAATTTAGAATTGGTGGGAAAGGACCCAAGCAGAAACTTGGTTGACCTTGTCTGTTTTCTACCTTCACAAATAAGACTCTGCTCACTAGACTGCGGTGTAGTTATTAAAATATCTCCATAAGCACTGACACTACTGAACTAAATACCCCAAGAGAGTCTCTTCCAGGCTACTCTCAGCTCCACAAAAGCAACGAAACGCTCCACTATGGCTGGTTAAACGGCTGACTCATGTTGATGCTTGACAGAAGACAACAAAATTCTGCAAAGCAATTACCCTTCAATTAAAAAGTAAATAAATTTATATAAAAGTAAACTATTAATATAGGGTTTTTATATCTCCAACAGTGAAAACACCAGCTCCAGGTCTACAGGGGAAAGGACAATGAGCAGAAGATTGAAAATCTGATGAAGTCCACTGATCATCTGATGTGTCAGCGGCCAAACTCTCTGAACCCAAAGTCAGGCTCTGTGGTCTGGCCAAGGCAACAGCACGTCTGTCGCAGTTCATCTTTCCTGGAACCCAGGCCAAACAGCCACATTGTTTTTCTGACCCCGAGTTACCAGTTTCACAGATCGCCATTGTCTTAGCCTCACCAAACTGGCTAAATTTGCTGTTGAAATGACCGGCAGGGCCAATCTATACTGCTCTGTCTAGCCTATGTAGAGCCAGGAGAACAGGAATGCTGGCCAGAGACGTGCAAACAGCTCCAGAGGATAAAGTTCATTCCAAGACCCTGCAGCCAAGCTGTGCCCTCACCCTGCACCCCCCAACTGTTCCCCACACTCTCCTCCTCTGAGCCACAGACTGCACTGGACAGAGGGACAGCCAGCCCCAGCAGTACACAGAAGTGGGGGCAGCACGGAATTACTGAGAGGCAGGATGAGTTCTGAAATCCCCCCATGTCAAGGACACGTGGAGAGGGTGGAAAGCTAAAGGGGTCCAAGCGGCTCCCCTGGCAGCAAAGACTTTGAGGATAAACGTCCACAGAAAGGCACTATGTAAGGGGGCGGGGGCTTCACTCTGCCCACTTTTTGCTAAGGATACTGAGCTCCATGGGGTCTCAAAGAATCAGATACAACTTAGCAACTGAACAACAGCAACAGAGCTGAGAAGCACGGTCACCCAACCTGAATCCGTGTGCCCACTGTGTCTTAAAGAATCTCGTTGAGTGAGTTCCCTGGGGATCCAGTAGTTAAGATTCCACCTTTCAATGATGGGGGTGCAAGTTTGATCTCTGGTCAGGAAGCTACTTGAAAGATACGGGTTCAATCCCTGGCTTGGGAAGATCCCCTGGAGGAGGGCATGGCAACCCACTGAAGTATTCTCTCCTGGAGAATCCCATGGATAGAGGAGACTAGAGGGCTACAGTCTATAGGGTCACAAAGAGTGGGACACAACTGAGCGACTTAGCTCATTCTCTCACTCCGGGAGCCAAGATCCCACGTTCCTTGAGGCCAAAAAACCAAAACATAAAACAGAAGTGATATTATAACAAACTCAATAAAGACTTTAAAAATGATTCACATTAAAAAAAAAAAAATCTTCAAAAGAAAAGAACCTCAGCAAGCCAACACATTAAGGTCCAGCAGGGATCAAAGAGGAACTCAAGGGTTCATGCTCCAAACTGGACAGAATGCAGATCCTTCCAGAAAAAGGAGAAAGTGAGAGAGAGAGCTTTGGAGAGGAGCCAGGACCACAAGCACGCTCCAAAGACTAGGACAGGGGGGCTTGCGACCACCGAGCCAAGACCCGCTGTGATCATGACCTCTAAGATCTTAGACTTTCGGTCCGAGCAACTCTCGTTTCACCTGCATGATACTGAAATGGTTTCTGGAACATTCTCCCACTTTCGGTACTTGTGAAGACAAGCGAGGCCCAGAGAACTGAGATTATTTTTTTGGCCTCCTGAGCTTAAACTTTGATATTTAATGACCCATGATAGCGGTCGGTATCCTAGTAACACAGAAGACCCTTGGGGATCTATTAACTGTTTAGCATTCCCAGGTCTTAGGGGAATATGTTTTCCGTCTTTCAAAGGGCCTGTTGTAGGCAATTTGGAGAGTAAGATGCAAATATTCCCCTGAGCAGGCTGAGCACCGCACTAGGTTTCCTCGGAGCTCACCAGCGCACAAAAACACATGCAGGCTTCGCACAAAGAAGGCACAGTCTCATATTTATTTTGAAGTGGCTTCTTGGATCAGCTTGTTAAGAGTTGCAAGGGCTACACTAAATGGCTCACAGTGGGAAGGAAGCTTAAAAAGAGACTTGTGGAAGCTGCACGATGGTCACTTACTGGATTTACTGAGCATCTAGTATGTACACAGTAGTTGTTCTGCCCCGCTCTGTACCAGGGCAGGAGCCAGGAAGGTCTGGAATCGAATTGAGCCCCAGTCCCATCACTTCTAGCTGTGTGACCTTAGGCAAGTTCCTTAACCTATCAGAGCCTCAGGCAACTTGCCTTGCCACCACCACCCCACTGTTCACTTAGGAAGATTATTAATAATTAGGTCTGTGAATGAATTAAAGCAACGTCTCCTCCCTGTAGGCAGGATAAGAGATGGTTCCCTCAGCACCAGGGGCCCCAGCTGCTGTTTAGTGATTGTTTACTCCACCCTCGCATATTTCTTTAATATCCAACACACAATAATCCCGTAAGGTAAATGTTTCTCTCCCCATTCTCCCAATAATAAAGTTGAGGTTAAAGAGTTTACAAGATTTGCTCAAGATCCCGTAAATGGCCCAACTGGAATTGCAACTAGACTAGCCCTGTTTGGCTTCAAAGTTCACAGTCGTCCTGGTAGCCCTGTGAGCCCTGCTTCCTCAACCTCAGTCTGTCTCACACACTCAGCGTACAGTGAGGCCCCTAGAGTTCACAGAGAAGGATCCCAGCAGTCCAGGAAGACCTCGTGGTGGAGGAGCATCCAGAGCAGGTGTTCTGGGAAGCAGGTGGAGCTGCTGGGCCTGGGAAGGGAAGGAAGTCACTGCTCCCAAGGAGTCATAGCTTTTATGGGGCAACCTGGGTTGTCTCCAGCTCCAAGCCCCACCCAGGCACCTGCCTTGGTTCCCACCTGGAACACAGAAGCGTTTCACTAAAATGAAAGTGGCCTGTGAGCACCTCCCTCTCCCAGTGCCGGAGTGCAGACGTGTACCAGGTAGAAGTCGATGACCCCTGCAAGCCCCACTGCCCCGCTTCCAGCCGCTGCTCGGTCCTCTGGCTAATAGCACCCCTCATTGCTCCTACCTTCACATCAGCACAGCCCACCTTGGGGTTTCAGTCTGGAACCCTTTCCATTACCTGTCTACACACCCCTACTCTCCAATCTCACCCGGTCCTTGGAATCCCGTCTGAGTGAGGACGGCTTCCCTAGCTGCCCTCTGCACACCCCTTGAAGTCCACCTTTGCGTCTCTGAGTGATGAATCCACTCCCCCACCTGGAGACCAGAGAGACATCTCCAGCTCAACAGGCCTGAAACCAAACTCTTGATTTTTCCTGCTAAGCCTGCTCCTCCCCATCCTCCCCATTTCAGTAACTGTAATCCCAGCCTTCCAACTGCCTGGATCACGAATCTTGGAATCATTCTGGATTCCTCTCCCCACATTTAATGCATCAGCCAGGTCCCTTCATCTATTCAAAAACTACCCAAACCCAGCTTCTTCTGACACGTCTGTGGCCTCCACCTCGTCCTGGCCACCACACCTCTGTCCGGTCTGTGCGCCTCCACCCTCAGAACATTCTGGATTCCTCTCCCCACATTTAATGCATCAGCCAGGTCCCTTCATCTATTCAAAAACTACCCAAACCCAGCTTCTTCTGACACGTCTGTGGCCTCCACCTCGTCCTGGCCACCACACCTCTGTCCGGTCTGTGCGCCTCCACCCTCAGACCCTACAGTCCAGCAGCTGAGTGACCCCACTAAAAGGCACACCACGTCAACCTCCTGCTCAGAACATGCCAAGTCCCTCCCAGCTCACTCAGAGCACAATCCAAGGTCCTTTGGGTCCCATAGGTGAGGCTTGCAGGGGCAGGCCCAGGCTACACTGTTTGCTCTGGCAGTTATTATCAGCATCTAGTTTCACTGTCAAAAGTGTCTCAAAGAATATAAGTTGGTGCAGCCACTATGGAAAACAGTACAGAGGCTCCTCAAAAGACCAAAAATAGGGACTTCCCTGGTGGTTCAGTGGTTAAGAATCTGCCTTGCAATTTAGGGGATGTGGGTTGGATCCCCGGTCAGGGAACAAAGATTCTACATTCCAAGGAGCAACTAAGCCCATGAACTGTTTCTAGAGAGTCCATATGCCTCGACGAAAAATATCGCATGACCCAGCGAAGATCCCTTGAGTCGCAACTAAGACTCAATGAAACTAAATAAATACATAAATATTTTTTAAAAGACAAAATATAGAGTTGCCATATGACCCTGCAGTCCTACTCTTGGGCATATATCCAGACAAAACTACTATAATTTGAAAAGAAATAAATGCCCCCATGTTCAAAACAGCAATAGCCAAGACAAGAAGCCAACCTAAATGTCCATCGACAAATGGATAAAGAAGATGTGGTTCATATATACAATGGAACACTTATTTAACTTACATGCAGAGTACATCATGAGAAATGCCGGGCTGGATGAAGCACAAGCTAGAAGCAAGATTGCCAGGAGAAATAGCAGTAACCTCAGATATGCAGCTGACACCACCCTTATGGCAGAAGGCAAAGAACTAAAGAGCCTCTTGATGAAAGTGAAAGAGGAGAGTGAAAAACTTGGCTTAAAACTCAGCTTCAGAAAACTAAGATCATGGCATCCGGTCCCATCACTTCAAGGCAAATAGATGGGGAAACAATGGAAACAGTGACAGACTTTATTTTGGGGGGCTCCAAAATCACTGCAGATGGTGACTGCAGCCATGAAATTAAAAGATGCTTAATCCTTGGAAGGAAAGTTATGACCAACCTAGACAGCATATTAAAAAGCAGACATCACTTTGCCGACAAAGGTCCATCTAGTCAAAGCTGTTTTTTCCAGTAGTCATGTATGGATGTGAGAGTCAGACTATACAGAAGGCTGAGCACCAAAGAATTGATGTTTTTGAATTGAGATGCTGGAGAAGACTCTTGACAGTCCCTTGGAGTGCAAGATCCAAACAGTCAATCTTAAAGGAAATCAACTCTGAATACTCATTGGAAGGACTGACGCTGAAGCTGAAACTCCAATACTTTGGCCACCTGATACAAAGAACTGACTCCTTGGAAAAGACTCTGATGCTGGGAAAGATTGAAGGCAGGAGGAGAAGGGGATGACAGAGGATGAGATGATTGGATGGCAACACCGACTCGGTGGACATGAATTTGAGTAAGCTCCGGGATTCGGTGATGGACAGGGACGCCTGGCATGCTCTGTCCATGGGGTCGCAAAGAGTC
This sequence comes from Madoqua kirkii, assembly GCA_006408675.1. NCBI lineage: Eukaryota > Metazoa > Chordata > Mammalia > Artiodactyla > Bovidae > Madoqua > Madoqua kirkii. The sequence continues at coordinate 2,835 of SJYC01074951.1, read as the reverse complement.
AGACACAACTGAGTGACTGAACTGAACTATCTGAACACACAAAAAGAATGAAATAATGCCATTTGCAGCAACGTAGATTCAGCTAGAGATTAGCATACAAAGTGAAGGAAGTCAGCCAGAGAAAGACAAATATCATATATCACTTACATGTGGAATCTAAAATAGGACCCAAACGAACTTATCTATGAAACAGAGAACAGACTTGTGTTTGCTAAGAGGGAAAGAGAAGGAGTAGGAGTCTGGGGCTAGCAGACGCAAACTATTACACATAGAATGGAAAAACAACAAGGACCTACTGCATACAACAGGGAATGTGTTCAGTATAAAAGTGAAGGAAGTCAGCCAGAGAAAGACAAATATCATATATCACTTACATGTGGAATCTAAAATAGGACCCAAACGAACTTATCTATGAAACAGAGAACAGACTTGTGTTTGCTAAGAGGGAAAGAGAAGGAGTAGGAGTCTGGGGCTAGCAGACGCAAACTATTACACATAGAATGGAAAAACAACAAGGACCTACTGCATACAACAGGGAATGTGTTCAGTATCCTGTGATAAACCACAGTGGCAAAGAATCTGAAAAAGAATATATATATACACACACACACATATGTATAATTGAGTCACTTTGCTGTACAGTAGAAATTGACACAACACTGTAAATTATACTCCAGTGAAATAAAAGTTTTTTAAAAAGTGTCCTATAGGGGACTTCCCTGGTGGTCCAGCGGTTAAGACTCTGACCTCTCAATGCAGGAGGTGTGGGTTTGATCTCCGGTCAGAGAACCAGATCCCACCTGCCGTGACTAGACTGAAGATCCCACATGCCACAACTAAGACCGGTGAAACCAAATAAATTTTTTAAAGAAAATGTCCAGAGTCAGATGCCATGGTATCTGGCTACGTGACCTCAATGTTTAAGCCTTGGTTTCCTTCTCTACAGTAAGGACACTAGTAGGATTTACCTTATAGGATTACTGGTTATGAGGATCAAATGAAAGGAGCATAGAAGTGCACCGTAATACTGGAAATAATAATAGAAAAAATAAGAGTCAATACATTTAGCATTGACTATTACAAGGCAGTGCACTAAAACGTTTTATAAATATCATCTCATTTAATTCTCATAGAAACCCTTCGAGGTGGCACTATCATTAGCTTCATTTTACAGAAAAGGAAACTGAAATGCAGGGAGGTTAAGTAACTTAGCCAGAGCCACACAACTGATAAGTGGCAGAGCCAGGATTTGAACCCAAGGTGGGTTCAATTATCCTCCCATTAAAAATAAATAATTAAAAATATACAATCCATTTTAAAAAATAGTTGTAACAATATTTCATGCATACAGCTATAGCACAAGTTAGCAGACTGTTTTCCTACTGACAGACGTTAATTGGTTTCCAGATGATGCTTGTAGCTTGTGTGGCTGTTATAATTTTTACAGATCAAGTTTCAAAGTTAGATGTCAAAAAACAACAACAACAAAGTTAGATGTTGAGGTACAGCATACTTAAAAATTTTAGTAATTGTCATATTACTTTCCAAAACGGTTTGAAAACAGTCCATGCTGTCAGCTGTGTTATTTACGGGTTTCTGTTTCCAGGCAACTTCATTAGCACCACGTATTCATCTTTAAAATTTCTGCCAATCTGATGGAAATATGTGTTTTTTAAAACACAGATGGATTTATGTATACACATTATCTTGCAACTTGCCTTATTCCCCTCAACGATAATAGCAAAGCCATCTTTTCCATTGTTTCTAAACACTTGTTTATGTCACAGATTCACCTCTGTGACTTGGAACACATTTCCTACCCACCTGGGACAGCTGATCTATGCATGAAATGGGGATGATGTTGCTGACCTGCTTTAATTGGCAGGAGAAGGTATAAATTATTTCAAAATGAGTACAGAATCACTTCACACTCACTGGGATGGCAGTCAGCAAAAAGACGGACAACAACAGGTGCTGGGGAAGAGGTGGAAGAAATCGAAACCCTCATACACCACTGGGGAGAATGCAAAATGGTGCAGACATTAGGGAAGACAGTCTGGCAGCTCCTCAAAAAGTTAAACATAAATACCATAACTTTACTCCTTGATGCATACCCAGGAGAAACAGAAACATCACAGCATTACTCAGGTGGTCAACAAGCGGAAACCACCCAAATGTCCATCAGTGATGAACAGCAAACAGAATGCAGTAGTGAATCCACTATGGAATATTACTCAGCCACAAAAAGCAATGAGATGCAGGTCCAGTCTACAACACGGATGGGGCTCCAAAGATGCTAAGTAAAAGCCAGCACAAAAGGTCACGTAACAGGTGATCCCACTTATGTGAAATGTCCACAAGAGACAGAGAGTAGACGAGAGGTCTCCAATTCTGGAGTGGGGAGGAGGGGAGTAAGGAGTGACCACTGATCGGACTGCATTTCTTCTGAAAATCTGGGATTAGATAGTGGTGATGGTTGCACAACCTCGAGAATATACTACAACCATGGAATTGTACACTTTAATGCGCAAATACGCCCACAAGGCCTCCACTTCTCTTTCCACCCAACATCTGAGGCTCCCCACTGCCCTCCCTCCTTCCCTTCCACAGCATCTCTGCCACTGCCCCTCTCCACCAGCATCTCCATCCCCGTCCCTGCCCCCCACTCAGCATCTCTACCCCGTCCCTCCCCCTCACCCAGCATCTCCACCCCCACCCCTCCCCCTCACCCAGCATCTCCACCCCCAGCTCCAGACACTCATCCCTAGAGAGCTGGCAACAGGTTTCTTTTCAAAGCTGCGAGGTAGGGTTTGTAGATAACGCTGCCCCCCTCTC
>SJYC01074950.1:0-49859 GCA_006408675.1 Madoqua kirkii | reverse complement strand
TCACCCAGCATCTCCACCCCCAGCTCCAGACACTCATCCCTAGAGAGCTGGCAACAGGTTTCTTTTCAAAGCTGCGAGGTAGGGTTTGTAGATAACGCTGCCCCCCTCTCAGACACACCCCCTCCTCTCTGTGCCCAGATCATTTACTTATTAAACCAATAGATTAAATGACTCACGCCACACCCTTGGGCAGGAGGCAGGTAAACAGCTCACAAAGAGTTTGACTTGCACTGCTTGAAAGGGCCTGTTTCTGTCTCAGCCTAGACTCTCCTTACCAGCGCCCCCTCCCACTCCCAGCAGCCCCCACAAAGAGCTTCTCAGATGGCAGGAGGAAACCTGAGATGCCGCCCCCACCTACAGTGCTTTCTCACCCCCTAGGAAGCCCACACCAACCCCTCAAAGAGCTGACACAATAGTCTTATCTCCACTGCTCACAAAGCCAGCAGGCCACCAGCTCAGCTTCTGGGCAAATGCACATAGGATTCCCGGTTCTCCAAAATGCTTGTCCTGGTGCAGTGTGGCCAGGAGGGTACCTTGCCCTGCCGGCCCTCTGCTGCCACAGCTCAGCCCCCGCAGAGGGCACCCGCTGCCCTGTCCACGGCTGCTCCATGTCTGTCGAAATGTGCTTGGGCTGGATGGCACGCAGAGGTTCTGCAGCTGGCTGGCTAAGAAGGGGGAGGGGGACCCTCACTCACCTTACCTGAAAAACAAGGGTCAGGGGCTGGGTTGTTTCTCCGGGTTCTAAGACTCAGTCCTGTGAGCACAGACTACATTTGCCAGGTCCTGGATGGGACCCCTGTCATAAGGTCTCCATCCTTGGGGAAGACAAGAGGGCTGAGCCCTAAGGAGATTCTCTCAGGACAAGGCATAGGCTCTCCGGGAGTGAGGACAAGAGGGTCCTTTCTGCTCCCTGCTTCCACCTTCTCAGCCCACGGCACCCTTCTCTGCCCTGTAGTCCAGGGCTCTGGCTGGGGAACACACCATGGAGGCCACAGAGAACCATCCAGTCCTGCTCTCAGCATCTCCTTCCAAACACCACCTCGGAGGCAGCCCCTCCCCGCCACCCCCAGCCTGGAATCTAGGAGGGAGGTGTGATTTGAGTCAGATCCTGTCCTAGAGTGAACCACATCCTCCTGCCCCCCCCCCCCCCCCCCCCCCCCCCCCCCCCCCCCCTCTCCCCCCCCTCTTTCCCCCCCCACCCCCCCCTCTGCCTCCACCCCCCCCCCCCCCATCCCCCATGAGTCAGATCCTGTCCCAGAGTGAACCCCATCCTCCTGCCCCCCCACCCCACCCCCCTGCCCTGATCCACACATTTCCGCCTTTGTATATTTATGACTCTCTTAAAATAGATCCCAGCAAACAGGAGCAGAGACCTGATTCGGGTCGAAGAAATGAGCATTGGGGAAAGTAAAGACTTCCGGAGCAAAGCTGCTCTTTGTCCTCCCATTCCACATCTGGGTTTCAGAATCAGCCCAGTCCTCCAGGAGAGCTCCCCTCCCTAGCCAGGGCGGCTTCTCCTGTTGGCCCCCACCCTCTCAATGCTGAGTTTCCTAAAACACAGTGGCCCTAGAAAGTGAAAGTTGCTCAGTTGTGGCCAACTCTTTGCGACCCCATGGACGGTAGCTTGTCAGGCTCCTCTGCCCATGAAATTCTCCAGGCCAGAATACTGGAGTGCCTAGCCGTTCACTTCTCCAGGGGATCTTCCCAACCCAGGGATCAAACTCAGGTCTCCCACATCTCAGGTGGATTCTTTACCACCTGAGCCACCAGGGAAGCCCTCTAGTGCTCATTTATTATTAAGCAAATGCACTCTGCAAAGTACTTCCAGGCTGTCAGCCCTTTGCTAAAGGAGCCCATCCCCCCACCTAAATGAGGTCCTGGTTCCAGAAGCTGCGGGCATACAGATCAGTAGGGGGTCAGTAAGTACAGACATCCTCGGGACAAAGTGTCCTTCACCCGTGAAGAGCTGCAGAGCGGCATCCCAGGAGTGTGTCTGCCTCCGACATCTGCTTGGACCTGGCAGAGACTCCCGGTCGGGTGAGAAAAACCAGTAAGGTCTCCACCTTTCCCAGTAGAGCCTGGTGCTTCTGCCCAGCGCAAGTCACACAGTGTCTGGTCAGCCTTCCTGGGCTGTGTGGGAGAAAGGACTTTGGCTTCCTCACTCCCTTCTGAGAAAAGGCTTGTTCTGTTTTGCAGTGTGGGAAGCCTCCTGGGGGGATATTTGTGGAAGGAGACAGAGGGCTGTATCTTTCTTCCCTTATGCTGGCTTGCCTAAGTCCCCAGGCAGAGAAGGTCATGTCTAAATGGAGTCTGTGTGTAATCCCTGGCCAGGGGAGCAAGGACTGTGGAGCTCTGCTTTCGGGGACTTTGTAGAGGAGAGGTCAGAGGGAAAAGACCAGGGCTGAGGAGGTGGGAAAGACTGAAGGCAGGAGAAGGGGACAATGGAGGATGAGATGGTTGGATGGCATCACCGACTCGATGGACATGAGTTTAAGCAAGCTCTGGGAGTTGGTGATGGACAGGGAAGCCTGGCATGTTGCAGTCCCTGGGGTCACAAAGGGTTGGACACAACTGAGCAACTGAACTGAGAACTGAGGAAGTAGGTGTGGGGCTTGGGATGGTGGAGAGGGTTTGAGGCAGATCAGAGCGACTCAGTGGTAGAGAAGTCTTCCGCCAGTGCAGAAGACTCAGGTTCAATCCCTGGGTAGGGAAGATCCCCTGGAGGAGGGCATGGCAACCCACACCAGTATTCTTGGCTGGAGAATCCCATGGGCAGAGGGGCCTGAGGCGGCCACAGTCCAGGAAGTCGCAAGAGTCGTACATGACTGAGCACACACAGAGGCTCTGATGCTCCAGGGGATGTCTGCAGAGAACCCAGCCTGGGCTCAACAGGTGAAACAGCAAATGTTGTCTGAAGGTAAGTCTGGGTCCTTCTGAGGAGCCAGAGACAATGTGAAAGATCTGGAAGCTTTCCGTTTATTAATTACGATTTCTTGGACAACCACCCTTGGGCCAGCCTGGAGCTGCAGAGAAAGTGAGAAGTGACTACAAGAGGAGACATTCTGGCCCCACTGCCTGGGACTTGGGCTATGTAATTTTTCAGCTCTTTTCCACTTCATTTGAGAATCATCAGGGACTTGCCTGGAAATCCAGTGGTTAGAACTTTGTGCATCCACTGCAGGGGCTCAAGTTTGATTCCCTGGTTGGGAGATAGAATCCTGCATGCCATGCGGCACAACCAAAACAAAAAACCACACCAAATATTAAAAAATTTGGGCAGATTCTTTCCTGTCTGAGCCACCAGGGAGGCCCACACCTCCCCCCACATCCTGCATGCCATGCAGCACAACCAAAACAAAAAACCACACCAAATATTAAAAATTTTGGGCAGATTCTTTTTTGTCTGAGCCACTAGGGAGGCCCACACCTCCCCCCACACCCGCCAAAAAAAAACTGATAATCATCAGGAATTCCTTTCACATCAATACCAAGCCTTTACTCAAGTGCTCCTGACAGGTGGCCGCCAAGCCCTGCTGGAGACGCCCAGGGCCAGTCAGGGGTGTTCTGGGTGTGAGGTCGGTGGTGGTGGCCTCACTGATGGGTGGTTCCCGTTGTCAGCATCCCTTCCTTTTGAAGGACTTCCCAGAACAAGCCCAACCCTCTTATGGGGAAGCACTTCAACCAGCAGTGTAGACGTCAAACCGGTGGAGCCAGTATGGGCAGGGGGTGCAGGTGGTTGCCGGCAGCACTGCAGGCCTCTAGCCCCTCCCCTCCAAGCTCCATCAGTCCATCTACACCCTGGGTCTCTGCCTCCATCACGTCAAAACTCCGAGGCAGCAGGAAGCGTCTAGTTCACTCCCCGGGAGGAGGCCCCAGGACACTGCCAGACGGGCTGTCTGCCAAGGGCAGATAAAGGAATGGGGAAGAGCCTTTCAGGAGAACACTGGTGACTTAGAAAGGCAAGGAAGGACTCACTCACTCACCTGGAAAGATGCTCACATCTGAGTCATGTGGGAAAAAGTCATCATGTATATTACAGAAGCGGAGCTGGCCCGGCAACATTTACAACTGTCAGCCTAAGGAGACGTGGTGGAGAGATGTCGTGCGGTGACGTGGATGGGAACTTGGAACAGAAAAGGGCCCTCTGAAAGCAAACAGGAATTAAGTGTGCACTTCGGTTAGAAACGATGTACCCAGGACTTCCCTGGTGGGCCAGTGGCTAAGACTCTGCATTCCAAATGCAGGGGGCCTGGGTTCAGTCCCTGGTCAGGCAATTAGATCTCACAGGCTGCAGCTCAGACCCAGTGTAGCCAAATAAAGTATTAAAAAGAAACGATGTACCCAAGGTTTATTGTAAAAAATGTACCGTAATAACTAACTTAAGATGTGAATAATAAAGGAAACTAGATGTGAGGTAGGTTTCCCTGGTGGCTCAGTGGTAAAGAATTTTTCTGCCGATGTGAGAGACACAGGTCGGGTCCTTGGATTGGAAAGATCCCCTGGAGAAGGAAATGGCAACCCACTCCAGTATTCTTGCCTGGGAAATCCCATGCACAGAGAAGGCTGGTGGGCTACAGTCCATGGGATCGCAAAGAGCTGGACATAACTGAAGCGCCTTAGCCCGGAGATGTGAGGTAAATTACAACTCCCTGTACTATCTATACTTTTTTGCAAACATAAAACTATTTTGAAATAAAAACTTTATTTAAAAGTGCACTTTTGTCTTTAGATATAGGGGTTTGTATAGGCATAAACAAAACTGAGCAAAAAGCATGTCAGACCTCTGTGCTGGTTACTTCTCAGAAGACATTGTTTGCATTTTCTGCCTTCGAGTTTTTTTCTTTTAATACAGTTTTTAAATAGATGGAAGGAGATAGAAATAAAATAGAGGAGAATCAAAATTAGAAACCGTGCTGTATTCCACTGTCCTGTGATAGGATGGGTCCTGGGGCAGGAGTCCTTGTTCTCTCACGAGCCTTGTGACCTCTCTGACCGTCGGTTTTCTCCTCTATCAAATGATGACTTTTAAGGATATTCCAGGGACTTCTCTGGGGATCCAGTGGTTAGGAATCCACCTTCTAATCCAGGGGACTGGGGTTTGATCCCTGGTTGGGGAACTAAGATCCCACATGCTGTGGGGCAACTATACCCAAACGATGCAGCTACTCAGTGCTTGCGCTGCAACGAAAGATCCCACATGACGACCTGATGCAGTCAAATAAATGATAAATACGCATTAAAAAAATAATAATATTTATCTACTGTATATAAAATAGATAACTAAAAATAAGACAGTTAACAAGAACCTACTGTACATACAGCACAGGGAACTCTACTTAATGCTTTATAATGATCTATATGGGAACAGAATCTGAAAGGTGGATATATGTATATGTATAATGGAGTTACACTGCTGTACAGCTGAAACTAACACAACATTGTAAATCCACTACACTCCAATCAAAATCAATTTTTTAGATGGGGAGGGAGATGGGAGGGAGGTTCAAAAGGGAGGGGATATATGTATACCTATGGCTGATTTATATTGAGGTTTGACAGAAAACAACAAAATTCTGTAAAGCAATTATCCTTCAATAAAAAAATAAACTAAAAAAATTTTAAGGGATATTCCAAATGTTACCTTCTGAGATTCGGTGATAAACACACATAAATGAAAACTGCATTTTGTTGGCAGATCTATCATGGGTTCCATTAAATATTACAGATTACAGTCCCCCAATACATTTAATGGGCCTCCCTGGTGGCTCAGACAGCAAAGAATCCGCCTGCAATGCAGGAGACATGGGTTTGATCCCTGGGCGGGAGGACATTTCCTGGAGAAGGGAATGACTACCCATCCCAGTATTCTTGCCTGGAGAATCCCATGGATAGAGGAGTCTGGCAGGCTACAGCCCATGGGGTCGTAAAAGAAGTGGACATGACTTAGAGACTAAACAATGACAACAACATGATACGTTTTAAATAGTTTGGTCCCTAAAAAACATTCTGAACTACACAGGATTTTTCAGGGACAAGTCTATAGGCACACTGTACCAGTGCAGTTTTTGAGGTTAAAAAAATGTGAGAGAAATTGGGTTACAGTCTGATTTATAAGAAGAGTATTGGCCGAGGCTTAACTGGCTCAAATCTATGCAAATAGAAGAAGACAAAAAACCATGGATGGAGTTGCAAGTGGCAGTCCTCCCGCTTGTCACCGATCTAGGGCTCTTCATGGGAGAGGGGTGAAGACGCTTGGCGGCCTCCACACAGCTTTGTTTCCAGCTCCCCACCCACCACCCCCAACTCCTATCAGCTCCGGATGCCGGCGATTTGAGAGGCAGGCCCATTCAGAGAGCTGTCTCCTGGCAGACAGCAAACCTGGGCTAGGTGAACTGAGGGTCTTTGGGATCCTTCCGCAAAGACAAAGGAGGGTGGTGGGGAGACAGTATCTCACCCAGTGGGACATTCCAAAAATGGGGGGTGAAAGCGTGAGAAAGGCCAGAAATTGCAGAAGATCACCTCGCGGATGGAGACAAATGTCTCCCCTTGGCAAATTTCAGCAACAGCTGATTCTTAATTGATCTGGGGTTTATCCAAAGACACTCTGTGGTCCAAGAAGGATGGGGTTGGGGAGACAGTGTAGATAGGCCTTCCTTTCCCTCACTGGGCTCTCAGGGTCCCAGGTGGGAAAGGACACTGGTTCCAATGCTGGTTCCTGGTGACAGTTAGCATGGTGCTCATTTGTCCCCCACTTTACCCTTTCACTTGGTTTTTATTTATCCCAGACAAAGAGTCAAAGCAGAGCTACCAGATAACCAGTTAACTCATTGCTTAGGAGTGAGTTAGTGCTTAATTAGTGCAGAAGTCTGCTTAACCTTGTGAACACAGAGGGGAAAGATGAGTCTTTTACAAAAGCATCAGTAGAGAGAAATTAACATAGTATAATACCGTGTACATACCAGGGAAGTACCGTCCCTGGTGGTCCAGTGGCTAAGACTCCATGCTCCCAATGCAGGGGGCCCAAATTCCATCCTCAGTCAGGGAACCAGATCTTGCATGCTTCAACTATAGACCCCAAATGCTGAAACTAAGACCCTCATAGCCAAATAAATAAATAAGTAGAAGACTTGGTGCAGCCAGATAAATAAATGAAAATATTTTTAAAATATGATATCCTTGGTCTGGGAAGATTCCACGTGCCTCAGCGCAACTAAGCCCGTGTGCCACAGCTAGAGCCCGTGCCCTGCAACAAGAGGAGCCATCCCAATGAGAAGCCCCCGCTCTCCGCAACTAGAGAAAGCCCAACTGCAGCAGCAAAGACCCAGCGCAGCCAAAAATGAATTAACTTAATTTAAAAAAGTATATATATATACACACACAAAGGCAAACCGAATATAACAGTGGTCTCTGTTACGAGGTCTACACTTCCTTCCAGCCCGAGCCGGTGAGCATGCATGATAATCTGATCAATGACCTGTGCTGTCTGGCAGAAAGAAGAGGAGAGACCAGCGTGGCAGGATACCAGTGCTGCTCAGTCTCACTCGCTTTGCCCTTATCTCAACAGAGCACTCAGATCCCTCTCCCTCCGCCCGCCCATGATTTTACAGCTGTGACAGGAAACCTCTTTAATCCCCTCCTTCTTCCTATAAAACTCACTGCCTTCCACAGGTTTAGGATTTCAGATACTAGAGGCCCATGGCCCATCTGTACTCCTGGTTTCCTCAGCTCTTTTCCTCCCAACTCATCTGTTCTCTCCTTGCCTTTCCCCAGCTTTCCTTCTTTCCTTGGGGTAGCACAGGAGACCACCCTCTAATTTCTGAGTTAGGGGTTCCAAAGGAGGGGGAGAGAGCCATGAGGCCAGTGCTGTGGGCAGAGAGTGTTAGTCACTCAGTCATGGCTGACTCTTTGCAACGCCATGGACTGTAGCCCACTAGGCTCCTCTGTTCTTAGGATTCTCAAGGCAGAAATACTGCAGTGGGTTGCCATTCCCTTCTCCAGGGGATCTTCCTAACCCAGGGATCAAACCCAGGTCTCCTGCATTGCAGGCAGATTCTTGACAGTCTGAGCCACCAGGGAAGCCCCAGTGGGCAGTGAAGACATGGTTTGATCCTATTATATTTGGCTGTTTGGCAGTAGGTTCATCTTACTGCACCTTTTCTCAATAAACAATTCTTGGTGGGGTGGGGCGGGTATTAAGACTTTGTTTTCTGAGGGTTGCTTGTTCAGTTTTAGGCTGAGTGGCACTTGATAATATAAGGCAGGCTTAGCTGTCACCTTGGCCAAGCTTCCCAGGGCACAAAGAAATGGGCCACGTTGAATGTTCCTTGATCTGCGGTCCAGTGCAGGGCTGGCAGAACCCCCATGCAAAGTGTCAGAGAAAGGGACATGACCCGGTGGTGGGCTTTGGAGTCATATATCCCTACATGTGACCCCTGGTTCTGCCACTTAGCTGGTGTACTACTACTACTACTAAGTCGCTTCAGTCGTGTCCGACTCTGTGAGACCCCAGAGACGGCAGCCCACCAGGCTCCGCTGTCCATGGGATTCTCTAGGCAAGAACACTGGAGTGGGTTGCCATTTTCTTCTCCAATGCATGAAAGTGAAAAGTCAAAATGAAGTCGCTTAGTCATGTCCGACTCTTTGTGACCCCATGGACTGCAGCCTACCAGGCTCCTCTGTCCATGGGATTTTCCATGCAAGAGTACTGGAGTGGGTTGCTACATCCCAGATAAATTCTGACCCTCTGTGAGCTGTGGGCTTCTCAGCTGAACACTGGAGCTCGTGAGCTCTGGCAGAAAGGGACCAGAAGACAACCTCACATGGAACTGCTGAGCCGGGCAGTATGTTCCGAGTTGAGGACCACCACCCATAAGTGGTCCATGAAATCAGTTTAGTGGGACACAAACAATATCTGTACAGAAAGGAGAACCTCACTGTCACCCCCCACCTTGTAGTTGGAGGAAGTATCGTGCTGTTAGCTTGCTCCTGTTATATCTACAACGCAGGAGTGTGCGTTTGTACTGGCAACGCAAAGTGCATTTTTTGTGAATCATGGCAAAGAAGTTTGAAACCCTGACACAGAAGGATCAGCTAAGATCTGGGGAAAACGTGGCAGGTGATGTCATGCCCAGGTCCTACACAGAATATCCTGTCTGAATCTATAGATGACGGCCTGACACTCATGTGTCCATTCTTCTCAAACTCCCTGGCCCATCACCCCAAGGCTCCCCTGTGCTCTCTTCTCCTCCCCCACCCTTGGGCTCAGGTTCAGCATCTGTATAACCACTCCCCTGGCTGGGGCTTGCTTACCTCTCCCGAGTTCAACCATGAGCTCCCTGAGGGCAGCTAGCAGCTTCTTATCCCTTTTTCTCAACAGCTGGCCGCACAGGCCCTGCACTGGAAGGGGGGTGGCTGGCAGGACAGAGGACACTCAGTAGCAGGAGGGGCGGCCCAGGTCTGGGGAGGGAGGGCAACTGGGTCCCCTTAGAATCTAACTCAACAGCACTTACTGAAGGCTCACGCTTTGCCAGGAACTGTGTTGGCACCATCACTGGCATTGTGTTTAACTTCAAAATAATTTGAATTATTATCCCAATTTTAAGGGTGAAGAAACTGAGGTTCACGCAACAAGGAAGCAGCAGAGATTTGAACACTAGATCTTATTATTCACTCATTCCTTCATTCACTAATTCTTTCAAAGGATACTTAACAGATGCCCACAATACACTAGGCACTGTGCCCAGGATCGAAGACACAGAGAGAGACGACCAGTCCCTGACCTCAAAGGAGAGCTAAAGACACTTGAATATGAGAATCTGGTAAATGCTTAGAGAAGTGGGTGGACAGAGGGGACGGGATTTGAGGCACACTCCATGATTCTACGGGAGAGGTGGGAGAAGCAGTGATTCTTACATTTTACTTGAATGCAAGCCAACAATGCTGGATTTTTCTCTTTCCTTTTCTTTCTTTCTCTTTGTCTTTAAACAGCGTGCACTATTTGCGTAATTTTAGCAAGAAGGACACAGGTGGTAAGTGGCATTCAGATGCTCTGGAGGTAAGCGAGTGAGGCCTGGAGAAGGGCAGACTGCTGAGGCTTCAGGCCCCCGGGGGCCCTGCCCTAGAGTCAGCGCTTGTCTGCATGGTAGATGGTCAGGAAGGGAGGCAGGGCTGCTGGAGGACAGAAGCCGCCTTTGGCCAATCTCTCGTCTGACAAACTCCAAGCTCCTTCAAGACAGGAATTCACGGCTCCACACAGCAAGGAGGAGTGAGCAGCGAGCCTGAGGCTCATCTTACAGGTCAGAAATCTGAGACAGAGACAGGAAAAGACGCTTTGTGCCAGAGCTGGGAGGATTTGACCCCGATGGCAGCGACGTCGGGGCTCCCAGGAAAGGCGGGCTTGTGTAGGGTGGGGGTGAGCCAAAGTCACAGCCCTGGCAGGAGAGGCAGAGCTGGGAGGCGTGGCCCCCGGGTAGGTGGAGGACTGGTGTGTAGTTGAAAGAAAGAGGTGGGCCAGGTGTGGCCGTCCAACAGGGAGGCCCCGGGGCATGAGTCACGCGCATTCCCCGCAGCACCCAGATCTCATGGGAAAGGCCAGGGAGCAGTGGGTGAACCCCACAGGCGGACTACTGGCCTCTGCTGAGTCACCTCATCCATTTAGGAGTTGTTACTTGGGAACTTATTTAAACAAAAGGAAAGATGTCACTCATCCTGAAATCAGGCGAAGGGGTGGTCACACACTCCATCCACATCAGCGCTGAGAACGCCCCATCCCAGACTCCCTCAGCTCCTTCCCAGGCCTGGCGTGGCCTCTCTTCCTGAGACTCTTCTGCCCTCTTGTCCTTCCTCCCACTGGCCCCTCCTCCCTCCTCTGCCGCCTCTGAGCAAGGTCTTCCCCCCACGACTCCTGTGCCACCTTCCGTGTCCTGATTGTCGGGAACTAACAAGCTGTACCCGCAGGCCGTGACAATATCCTCCATCCGGGAGGCCAGCCACAGGCAGGCGAGGGGCCCGGCAACAGCTGCTTCTCAGAACTCCAAGGGGGCAGGGGCACCAGGGTGCAGGAAGCTCTTTCGACAGGTGGCTACATAGGCCGGCCAACTGGGTCCATGCCCCAAGGGAGGCAATGGTGAAACCGCCCACAAACAAGTTCCTCTGCCTGGACCGGATCTCCCCTCCAGGAAGAACACCCAATCCTCATCCTGAGTGTCTGGTTTATCCTGAAGCCCGAGACGCCTGGACTCCTCTCCACAGGCCTTTGCTGTTAGCATTTAGGGGGCCCTTGATCCTTTCCGGGGCTGGGATAAAGGTGTGCAACAGCAGAGTGCAAGAAGGCCCTACCCTAGCTGGCTGAGACACCACCCACACCCCAGCCAGTGTGTGCCTACACCCACACAGGGCTAGCTAGCATCCTTACTTAAGTCACCTGATTGGACCTTAACTTTTCGACCACCCCAACCCCAGACCTAAACAAAAGTCAGAAGGACCACAGCTAGACAGGAGACTCCCATGAAGCTAGCTAGCCCATCCTGCCGCTAGTTCAAGCTTCCAGAGGGGGAAGACCAGCGCCTAGAAACCTCCCCAGGCCCATCAGAGTGTTGTCCTCAGATTTTATTAACACACTGTTGGGGTCTCTGGGCTCTGACCCATAGCACCCCACCCCCCCAAGATTTTGTACCTTCTTGTCAAAGCTCCACTGTTGAGTTCCTAGACTCACCGACTCATCATTTAACTGGTTTTCCCAATTTTATTGTCCAGGGTGCCCCCATGGCCATCTAGATGCTGGAGGAGCCTATTTAAGGGCGGATTTGGGAACATCCAGGAGACAAAGTTATAAATGCGGCCTTATCAATATCCATCCCTCAGCTCTGGTGTCCCAGGTCTAACTCAGCCCCACACATCTGCTTTCCCTCAGTTTGTTGCTCCAATCGGGAGACATTCTTTTCTCGTAGGTTCCATTCCAGCCATACCTGCCCACCCCCCTACCCAGACCCATGATCCCACACATGCAGGAATCCTTGCTTCCTGAGTGTGTGTGCACCCTCAGTCGTGTCCGACTCTGTGACCCCATGGACTGTAGCCTGCCAGGCTCCTCTGTCCATGGAATTCTCTAGGCAAGAGGACTGGAGTGAGTAGCCATTTCCTCCTCCAGGGGATCTTCCCAATCCAGGGATCAAACCCAGGTCTCTTATGTCTCCTGTGTTGACAGGCAGATGTTTGTACCAACTGTGCCACCTAGGAAACCCTCTGCTTCTGAGAGCTCATTGAAAACCGACATGGGAGGGGACCAAAACAAACAAAACCTCCCACATAACAAATGGATCAAGAACAAACAGGAATCAGGAAATCAGCATCACGTGGGTCCACAGATGTAACTATTAAACTTTATCCCGGGTCTGAGAGCATCCCTCGAGTGCATGGTCCAGGGCACTGGTTTGAAGCATCCAAAGCCAGCAGTGTGTGACCGTGTAGTGCCCTGTAGTCTGGAATGTGTAGTTTTAGGGAGGCAAGTGGACTTGGGTGGAAAGCGGGGTGTGGGAGCTGAGGGTGGGGGCACAAGATCTCATTCAAAACCACCTCTCAGGGACTTTCTGGGCAGTCCAGTGGTTAAGAGACTTCGCCTTCCAGTGCATAGCATGTGGGTTTGATACCTGGTTGAGGAGCTAAGATCCCAGGTGCCTCATGGCCAAAGAACCAAAACATAAGAAAGACAGAAGCAATATTGTAACAAATTCAATAAAGACTGTAAAAATGGTCCATATCAAAACACAACAAAACACCTTTCAGTGTTAAGAGGCATAAAGGTATAAAGGCAGGCCTCATGATGCCCATCAGAGGCAGCATCAAGCAGGAAGAGGGAAAACAATCTCTCTTCGGGTCAACTGTGGGGCACTGCTAAGGTATTAATAAGCCCAGGAGAAAGCACAGAGGACCTGGCAAGTGGCCAGGGCAGGGGAGGGGCATCAAACTAGAGGAGTAGAGGGAGGTCTGTTTAGTGTTTAGCCGCTGCTCTGAAAATCTGGGTGGGCATCCCAGCTGAGGGGTAGGGGAGGGCAGGGACTAAGAAATCCAGCAGGCAATGGTCGAGATGCCACGCTTCCAATGCAGAGGGCACGAGCTTGATCCCTGGTAGGGGAACTAACATCCCACACGCTGCACAGAGCAGCCAAAAGAAGAAAAGAAAAGAGAAAGCCAGAAGACACGGTACCCAGAAGGTGACTCAAGGATCACAATGGCAAGGAGGTGTGTAGGGCAGGAGAACAGGTCTCTTATGTCTCCTGTGTTGACAGGCAGATGTTTGTACCAACTGTGCCACCTAGGAAACCCTCTGCTTCTGAGAGCTCATTGAAAACCGACATGGGAGGGGACCAAAACAAACAAAACCTCCCACATAACAAATGGATCAAGAACAAACAGGAATCAGGAAATCAGCATCACGTGGGTCCACAGATGTAACTATTAAACTTTATCCCGGGTCTGAGAGCATCCCTCGAGTGCATGGTCCAGGGCACTGGTTTGAAGCATCCAAAGCCAGCAGTGTGTGACCGTGTAGTGCCCTGTAGTCTGGAATGTGTAGTTTTAGGGAGGCAAGTGGACTTGGGTGGAAAGCGGGGTGTGGGAGCTGAGGGTGGGGGCACAAGATCTCATTCAAAACCACCTCTCAGGGACTTTCTGGGCAGTCCAGTGGTTAAGAGACTTCGCCTTCCAGTGCATAGCATGTGGGTTTGATACCTGGTTGAGGAGCTAAGATCCCAGGTGCCTCATGGCCAAAGAACCAAAACATAAGAAAGACAGAAGCAATATTGTAACAAATTCAATAAAGACTGTAAAAATGGTCCATATCAAAACACAACAAAACACCTTTCAGTGTTAAGAGGCATAAAGGTATAAAGGCAGGCCTCATGATGCCCATCAGAGGCAGCATCAAGCAGGAAGAGGGAAAACAATCTCTCTTCGGGTCAACTGTGGGGCACTGCTAAGGTATTAATAAGCCCAGGAGAAAGCACAGAGGACCTGGCAAGTGGCCAGGGCAGGGGAGGGGCATCAAACTAGAGGAGTAGAGGGAGGTCTGTTTAGTGTTTAGCCGCTGCTCTGAAAATCTGGGTGGGCATCCCAGCTGAGGGGTAGGGGAGGGCAGGGACTAAGAAATCCAGCAGCAATGGTCGAGATGCCACGCTTCCAATGCAGAGGGCACGAGCTTGATCCCTGGTAGGGGAACTAACATCCCACACGCTGCACAGAACAGCCAAAAGAAGAAAAGAAAAGAGAAAGCCAGAAGACACGGTACCCAGAAGGTGACTCAAGGATCACAATGGCAAGGAGGTGTGTAGGGCAGGAGACCCGGACTCCCTGGAGGGTGGCTGTTCCACTGCACAAGAGAGGAGCAGTGAGGAGATGACAGGCGGACCTCGCCAAGAACAGGATGTCTACCTCCCAGCATGGAGACAGGTGAAGGTGAAGGGACAGTGACGGGAAAGCTAAGCATGGCAGGAAGGAACCCCCACCTAGTTCAGTGCTCAGGGAGAATGGACAAAGGCGGTTCCTCCAGAAGAAAATGCAGTCACCACGTGACCCAGCAATTCCACTTCTAGAGTATACATCCAAGAGACCCGAAAACTGGTGTCAAAACAAATATTTATGCACCAGTGTTCAGCTCTATTCACAACAGACAAAGGTGGAAGCCACTCAAATGTCCCATCAGAGGATGAGTGGAGACACAAACTGTGGTCTGTCCTGCACAATGGAGTATGAGTCAGCCATAGAAAGGAACCAGGTACTAATTACATGCCATAGTATGGATGAACCTTGAAACCATGATGCTACGCGAAAGACGCCAGTCATAAAAGGTCATATACTGTATGAATCCATTTATACAAAATATGCAGAATAGGTAAATCCACAGACAGGAAGCAGATTAGAAGGTGTCAGGGTTGGGGGAAAGAGGAGAGTGTCTGCCTGAGGCGTACAGAGTCTCCTTGCAGGCTGATGAAAACGTTTCAGAACCAGGCACAGGTGATGGTTACACACCTGTACACGGAGGGTATACTAAATGCCATTGAACTGTACATTTTAAAAGGTCAGTGTTATATGAATTTCACTTCAGTTAAAGAAAGAAAAATGAATGAATGAATGGAGGCAGTAAGGGAGCCCAGGGAACAAGGCTGAGAGATGACAGAAGAGAAAACAGAACTAGAGGTGGGCCAGAGGCTGAGTTAACACAACTTTCTCTCTGAGTCCACAGCACTCAGCCTTCTCTCTGCCCCAGTCCCTGACAGGGTACCTGGCAAGGCACATCTGTGGGTATAGCTGGGGCTCTCCTTGGTTCTCCAGGACCTAACAAATGCCAACCTTTTCTCCAGGCCTCAAGAAAAGGTATTGGAATACAAGTGAGGGAAAAGGACACGAAAAATCTTTTATCAATAATTTATAGATACATATGTAAACACTCACTGGAAAAGACCCTGATGCTGGGAAAGATTGAAGGCAGGAGAAGAAGGGGATGATGGAGGATGAGATGGTTGGATGGCACCACCGACTCAATGGACATGAGTTTGAGCAGGCTCTGGGAGTTGGTGATGGACAGGGAAGCCTGGCGTGCTGCAGTCCATGGGGTCACAAAGAGTCAGACACGACTGAGAGACTGAACTGAACTGATGCAAACACAAAATATACACTACCAGCAAAGTACGTAGCGATGTATACATATTTTTATGATATAAACCATTCATGGGGACGTCCCTGGTGGTCCAGTGGTTAAGATTCCATCCTGCAATGCAGGGGACGCCGGTTCAATCCTTGATGAGGGAACTAAGATCCCACCAGCTGCGGGTCAACTAACCCTGTGTGTCACAGCTCAAGAGTCTGTGTGCTGCCACAAAGATCCTGAGTGTGCCAACTAAGACCTGATGTAATCTAATCAACTAGTTAATTGAAATAAATTATTCAAGAGCATTGATATTCTTGTCATTCTTAGTAACCATGAGTCCCCTGCTTCCATCAATTCCTTGGGACACAACTTTAAGAACAAAATGCTACCCGAAGGTAAGACTTAAGCCTGAATGCTCCAACACAGTCAAGACCACCATTAGCCTGAGATCAAAAGGTGGATCTCAGCCTCTGCTGTTACTCATGGGATCTCGGAGGCAAGGAAAGCCACATTCCTCGGGAAGCTGTCCCAAGTCAAACTAATTTTACCTGAATGTGGGCCTCCTTGCCTTAAGCCACCATCCTTCCAATCCTTCAGGGCTGCTGTGGAATGAGGAGGAGGGAGAAGAGATTTCGGAGGACTCACCTCCTGGCTCCTAAATTCAGGATCAGGGTTGGGTAAGCACCTAGCCAGTGTATTAAAAAGCAGAGACTTCACTTTGCCAACAAAAGTCCACGTAGTCAAAGCTATGATTTTTCCAGTAGGCATGTATGGACGTGAGAGTTGGACCATAAGGATGGCTGAGAGCCAAATAACTGATGCTTTCAAACTATGGTGCTGGAGAAGACCCTTAAGAGTCCTTTCAACTGCAAAGAGATCAAATCAGTCAATCCTAAAGGAAATCAAACCTGAATATTCGTCAGAAGGACTGATGCTGAAGCTGAAGCTCCAACACTTAGGCCACTTGATGCAAGAGCTGACTCATTAGAAAACATCCTGATGCTGGGAAAGACTGAAGGAAAAAGGAGAAGTGGGTGGCAGAGGATGAAATGCTTGGATGGCATCACCAACACAACGGATGTGAGTCTGAGCAAACTCTGGGAGACAGTGAAGGGCAGGGAAGCCTGGCATGCTGCAGTCTGTGGGGTCACAGAGTCAGACATGGCTGTGACTGAACATCACCACCACCAAGCAGAGCTCAGTTTAATGTAAAGTCCTGGCTGTTTGAAATGACAGAGCCTGCATGCAATGTGGACTCTTTGCTGGTGCATTTTGGAGAATGGGCATTAAGACTCTTTTCAAAAGTTGACCTATGCCCATGAAGATGAGAATTGCATTAAGAAGACTTTAGGCTAAGTGACCAATAAGAAGCACTGTCAACCTTTCCAGCAAGAACTCCATGGCCACTGGGCCATCAGTCCTAGAAGATGTAGAAAACCCACCACCTACCTTGATGGCTGCTGTTACTTTTATTAATTTTTTAAAACCACCTCTAAATCTTGATGATTTATGTTTAAATGAGATAGAAAACGTACCTGAAGTGATGTTAAAGCTCATAGATAAAGGCATGAACTACTGAGGAAATTGGTTGAGATACTGACAGTTTTTAAACTCTTGATAAATACAGTGGTGAATTATTGAAAATGTTCCCTCTAGGATCAAGACAACATTCATTGTGGAAAAAAAAAAAGACAACATTCATTGTATTTCAGCATTGAAGGTCTTAGTCACCACAGCAAGGCGAGAAAAATAAATAAAAGGCACAATGACAGGAAAGGAATGAATAAAACTGCATTTATTCTTAATTGAAAGATTATATACTTAGAAAACCTAAAGTAGTTGACAGACTATTAGAATTAATGAATTAATGTAGCAGGATTGCAAGATACAGGGTCAATATACAAAAGTCAATTGTATTTTCTATATACTACCAATAAACAATTAAAAATGAAATTCAAAATGCAAAGTTTACAAGAGTATGATAAAGCATTAATACACTGGAATACATTTAGTGAAAGATGGGCATGAGCTTGACATTGAAAACCACAAACCACTGTTGAGAGAAATTAAAGAAAACCTACAGGGAAATCCCTGGCAGCCTAATGGTTAGGACTTGGCCCTTTCACCGCCAGAACCCAAGTTCAATCCCTGGTCAGGGAACTAAGACTGTAATCACAGGGTGCAACCAAAACAAGAAAAAAAGAAAAAAAAAAGAAAGAAAAAAAGGAAAGGAAGAAAAGTGTCATTAAGGAAAGAGAAAGCCTACATAATAGAGAAATACTCCATTTTTGTGAGTTGGAAGGCTCAATATTACTAAGATGTCCATTCTCTCCCAATTTTATTCCATTCAACATCTCAGAAGACATTTTCTAGAACTTAATGAGCTGTTTCTAAAAATTTCTGGAAAGCTAAAGGACGCAGATAGCTAGGACTATCCTAAAGGGAAAGAAAAAAATTGGAAGACTTATACTATAAGATTTCAAAACTTACAATAAAGAGGCAGCAATTAAGACAGCGTTATACGGGTATCAAACTTGGATAGTTCATGGACTTCCCTGGTCATCCAGTGGTTAAGACTTGGGCTTCCACTGAAGGGGGTGTGGGCTCAATCTCTGGTCAGGAACTAAGATCCCACAGGCCACATGACACAACCAAAAAAAAAAAATTGTTTTGGATAGTCCAATAGGAAGTCTAGAATACACATACACACACACAATTGGTTTTCAATAAGGATTCTAATGCAATTCAATGGGGAAAGGAAAACATGAAAATATTTTAAAACAGTTAGAACATATAGATATTTGTATGGAAAAAATTAACCTTAATTCATATGTCACATCATACAGAAAAATTAATTCATAATGGATCACAGAACTAAAGTCAAAAGCTAAGTTTCTGGAAGCATCATATCTTCATAGCTTTGGGGCAGGAAAGGATTTATTACACAAGACATAAATGGCACTAATGATAGAAGACAAAAAAATTAACTGGACCCCATCGAAACTAAAAACTGCTATTAAAAGAAAAAGAAAAAGGCTGAAAGTGAGCAGGAAATGTGTAAAACATGATTGACAAAGGACTCATATCCAGAATATAAAAAGAACTCCTACAAGTCAATGAGAAGACAATTCAATTTAAAAATGACCTAAGATTTAAATATTCATGAAAGATACAGGAATAACCAACAGGTAATGGCAAAGTCCTCAGTCTCATCGGTCATCTTAGAAATCAAAGTAAAACCATAATGAGATACCACCTCATACCCACTTGAATTACTAAAATTAAAAGATCGATTGCCAAACATTGCAAGGACATGGACCAACCGTATTGCTTCTAACTTGGTGGTGAGAGTATAAAATGATACAGATACTATAAAAAAGAGTTTAGCAATTTCTTATGAAAACTAAACATATGCCTACCCTATGATCCAGCAATTCTATTCTTATATACCCAAGAGAAATAAAAGTATGTGTCTACACAAAGTCTTATAAAAGGAAGTTGATAGTTATTTTATTTATAACGGCCCCAAATGGAAAGAACTAAAATTCCCATCAAGAGAAGAGCTGATAAACAAATTGTGGTTTAGCCAAAATTAGGAATGCTACTCATCAATTGAAAAAAAAAAAAATGGATGCAAGCAACAACATGGACAAATCTCAAAGCCATTTCTAGTGAGAGTATCAGACATGAGAGTCCTTTACTGTATGACTCCATGCATAGACAGACCTTCCTCGACTTGTGATGGGGTCATATCCCAGAAAATCCATCATAAGTTAAAAACATCATAAATCAGAAATGCATTTAATATACCTAACTTAACAAATATCACAGCTTAGACAAGCGCAGAACACTTATATGAGCCAACAGTTGGGCAAAATCATGTAACACAAAGCCTAATTTATAACAAGTGCTGATTATCTCATGTAATTTATTGGTTACTGTCCTGAAAGTGAAAAGCAGATGGCTGTCTGGGTCCAGAATAGTTTGAGTGTATCAGTGGTTCACCCTGTGATAGCGGGACTGCTGCTGCCAGCATCGCAAGAGTGTAGTGGACAACGTATCACTACCGCTGGCAAAGACCAAAATTCAAAATGCAGAGTGCAATCTACTGAATGCCTATTGCGTTTGCACCCACCACGGAGTCAAGAAATTGTCAAGCCATCATAAGCTGGGCAATGTCCAAATGAAGTTCAAGAACAGACAAAGTGGATCTACTGGAGAAATTAGAACAGTGGTAGCCTGGACTGAGCAACTTCACTTTCACTTTTCACTTCCATGCATTGGAGAAGGAAATGGCAACCCACTCCACTGTTCTTGCCTGGAGAATCCCAGGGACGGGAGAGCCTGGTGGGCTGCAGTCCATGGGGTCGCTAGGAGTCAGACACAACTGAGCGACTTCACTTTCACTTTTCACTTTCATGCACTGGAGAAGGAAATGGCAAGCCACTCAAGTGTTCTTGCCTGGAGAATCCCAGGGACGGGGGAGCCTGGTGGGCTGCCGTCTATGGGGTTGCACAGAGTCGAACACGACTGAAGCGGCTTAGCAGCAGCAGCAGCCTGGGAGGAACTGATTGAAAGAGGTTTTATTCACTGTTCTAAGACTCCTCTGGGGACTTCCCCGGTGGTCTAGTGGTTAAGAATTCACCTACCAATACAGGGGACATTGGTTCGATCCCTGGTCCAGGAAGATTCCACATGCCAGAGAGCAGCTGAGCCTGTACTACAACTACTGAAGCTTGTGTGCCTACAGCCCATGCTTCACAACAAGAGAAACCAGAGCACCCCAGCTAGACAGTAGCTCCCACTCTCTGCAACTAGAGAAAAGCCTGTGCAGGAGCAAAGACCCAGCACAGCCAAAAATAAATAAGTCAACTTTTTTTTTTTTTTTAAAGAGGCAACCAAAGGAGAGGTTAAAAAAAAAAAGAAAAGAAGGCTCCTCTCATTCTACTTACTCATACCTCCCTTTGACTAATTCCAGACAATCAGTGACATTTTCAGTCCTCACAATTTTACCTTTTCCAGAATATCAAATATTTGGAATCATTCAGCACATGGCCTTTTCAGACTGGCTTTGTTCACTTAATAATTCACATTTCCTCCGTGTCTTTCCATAGTTTGACAGCTCAGTTCTTCCTAGTTCACTGCCTGGATGTACCGGTTTATTTGAACCATTCACCTACTGAAGGACATCTTGGTTGCTTCCACATTTTGGTAATTATGACTAAAGCTGCTATAAACATCTGTGACTAGGTTTTGGTGTGGACACAATCCTTTGGGTAAAACTCAAGGAGTATGATTGTTGGAGCAGATGGTAAAACTATATTTTGTTTTATAAGAAACCACCAAACTGTCTTCCAAAGTGCTGCACCACGGTGCCTTCCCCCAGCAATGACGGAGAGTTTTTGCCCCACATAATCACCAGCATTTGTGTTCTCAGTGTTCCCTTATTTTGGCTACTGTTACAGGTGTGTAGTGATACTTCACTGTCATTTTCAAATGCAATTCCGAATAAAAGATGTTGAACATATTTTTCATCTGCTTTCTTGTCATCTGGATATCTTCTTTGATGAGTAACTGTCTGGGTCTTTTGCCCATTTTTTAAAAATTGAGCTATTATTTTTCTTATTGTTGATTTTAAGAGTTTTTTGTATATTTTGGATAACTGTCCACTATCAGATATGTCTTTTGCAAATGTTTCTCCTAGTCTGCGGCTTGTGTTCCCATTCGGTTGACATTGATTTTTGCAGAGCAGATTTTGATTGCAATGAACTCTGAAAAGTGAAAGTGAAAGTCACTCAGTAGTATCCAACTCTTTGTGACCCCATGGACTATACAGTCCATGGAATTCTCCAGGCCAGAATACTGGAGTGGGTAGCCATTCCCTTCTCCAGGGGATCTTCCTAACCCAGGGATGGAACCCAGGTCTCCCACATTGCAGGTGGATTCTTTACCAGCTGAGCCACCAGGGAAGCCCTAGAATACTGGAGTGGGTAGCTATTCCCTTCTCCAGCGGATCTTCCCAACCCAGGAATCGAATCAGGGTCTCCTGCATTGCAGGCAGATTCTTTACCAGCTGAGGAAGTCTAGTTTCTCAATTCTTTCTTCCAGGAATTGTGCCTTTGGGGTCGCACTGAAAATCACTGTTATATCCAAGGTGAGATTCATCGAGTTTCTCACCATTAAGTACAACAGTAGCTGCATGTGTTTTGTCGATGTTCTTTATCAAGCTCACAAAGTTCATCTCTACTGCTGAGACTTTTTATCATGAATAGATGTTGGATTTTGTCAAATGCTTTTTTCTGTGTGTGTTCATATGATCATGTGATTTTTCTTCTTCAGCCTGTTGATGTGGTGGATAACACTGATTTTTAAAATTTTTATTTGGCTATGTTGGTTCTTAATCGCAGCACACAGGATCTTTGCTGAGTCACGTGGGGTCTTTCGTTGTGGCTCACGGGCTCAGCTGTTGTGGCTATTTGCAGCTTGCGGGTTCAGCAGCCCCACAGCATGTGGGATCTTAGTTCCTTGATCAGAGATTGAACTTCTGTCCCCTGAATTGCAAGTTTGATTCTTAACCCCTGGACCACCAGGGGAATCTCCTATTAGTGGATTTTTGAATACTCAACCAGCTTTGCGGATTTAGGATAAATTCCACTTGACTGAATTGAAGTTGCTCAGTGATGTCCAACTCTGCGACCCCATGGACTGTAGCCTACCAGGCTCCTCCATCCATGGGATTTTCCAGGCAAGAATACTGGAGTGGGTTGCCATTTCCTTCTCCAGAGGATCTTCCCGACCCAGGGATCAAACCCAGGTCTCCCGCAGGGTAGGCATATGCTTTACCGTCTGAGCCACACTTGACTACAGGTGTATAATTATTTTCGTACATTGTAGATTTGTTTGCTAATATTTTGTTAAAGATTTTTGCACTTGATCATGACGGATAATGGTCTGCAGTTTCCTTTTCTTATGATCCGCCCCTCTGCCCTGTTTTAGTAGTAGGGGAATGCTGGCCTCATAGAATGACTTTTAAGTCAAGTTGACCCTTGAACAATACTAGTTTGAGCTGTGTGGGTACACATATATGTGGATATTTTTCAGCAGTAAATACTACAGCACCACATGATCTCTGATTGGCTGGATCCATGGACGCATCCATGGATGCACAGGAACCACAGGTAGAAGGGCCAACTGTAAATGATACACTGATCAACCCCTGCATTGTTCAAGGGTCAGCTGTGTTCCCGCTGCTTCTATCCTCTGCAAGAGACTGTTGAGAGCTGGTGTACTTTCTTCATTTAGCGTCTAGTTAGAATTCACCAGTAAGCCCATCTGAGTATTGTGCTTTATGTTTTGGAAGGTTATTAATTATTGACGGAATTCCTTCAATAGATATATACCTATTCAGATTGTCTGTTTCTTCCTAGTTTTGGCAGACTGGATCTCTCAAGGGACTGGCCTAGTTCCCCCACGTTATCAAATTTGTAGGCAGAGAGTTGTTCAAAGTATTCCTTTATTATCCTCTTAATGTCCCATGGAATCTACAATGATGCCCCATCTTTCATTTCTGATTACTAGTAATTTGTGTCTTTTCTCTGTTTTTCTTAGTGACTTGGCTAGAGGCTTGTCAACTTTATTGATCTTTCCAAAAAACCGCCAGCTTTTGTTTTTGTCAATTTTCTCTACTGATTTCCTATTTGCAATTTCACTTATAATTCTGATATACTTTAAAAAATTTCTTTTCTTGCTTACTTGGGATTTAGTTTGCTCTTTTTCTAGATCCTAACGTGGAACCTTATTGATTTTAGATCTTTTTTCTTTTCTAATATGTGTGTGCGTGTGTGCTCAGTTGTGTCTGACTTTTTAAGACCCCATGCACAGTAGCTTGCCAGGCTCTTCTATCCATGGGATTTCCTAGGCAAGAATACCGGAGTGGGTTACCAGTTCCTTCTCCAGGGTATCTTCCTAACCCAGGGAACAAACCCAAGTCTCCTGCACTGGCAGGCAGATTCTTTACCACCTGGGAAGCCCCTTTTTAATATATACATTTCAACAATGCTATAAATTCTCTAAGCACTGCTTTCAATGTATCCCACAAATTGTAATAAGCTGGTTTTCACTTTCATTAGCACAAAATACCTTTGAAATTTCTTCTTTGACTCTTTAGAAGTATGTTGTTTAATCTTGAAGTATTTGAGGTTTTCCAGCAATCTTTTTGCTTTTAATTTCTAGTTTAACTCTATTGTGGTCCAAAAGCAGACACTGTAAGGTTTCTATTCTTTTAAATTTGTTAAAGTGTGCTTTATGACCCAGAAAGTGATTTTGGTGAATGTTCACTGTAAGCTTAAGAAGAATGTGTAATATGCTATTGTTAACATTAAGGATTGTTATGTCTTCCTGTTGTATTAACATATAACCCCCTCTTTATCCCTGATAACTTTCTTTGCTCTGAAATTTCTTCTCTGTCTGCAGTTAATACAGCTACTCCTGCTTCCTTTTGAGTAATGTTAGCATAGTACATCTTTCTCCATTCTTTTACTTTTAATCTATATATCTTTATATTCAAAGTGGTTTCCTGTAGTTGGGTCTTGTTTTTGAATCCATGTGACAATCTCCATCTTTTAACTGGTGTATTTAGACCACTGATGTTTAAAACATACATAAGCATTCACAGTCAAATACATTGTTGCTATTATCATCTGTGAAACATAAAAGCTTTTACTTTACTTTTATGTATTCATTCTCCAATGCTCTTCCTTTATATAGATTTGAGTTTCTCCCCTATATAGTTTTCCTTCTGTTGAAGAACTTTTTAACATTTCTTGCAAGGTTCCTTCAATTTTTGTCTGAGAAAGTATTTCTCTTTCACTCGTGAAGGATAATTTCACAGGATACAGAATTCTAAGTTGGTGCTTTGCTTTTGTTTATTCCCTTTAACACTTTAGACACTTCACTGAACTCTCTTCTTGCTTGCTTGCATGGTTTCTGAGATGTCAGATGCAATTCTTATAAGGGAGGCATCCCCCACTCCCATCTTGTTTCTGAATGTTTCTCTTTATCTTTGACTTTCTGAAGTTTGAATATGATTGTGGGGAGGGGATGTATCCTGCTCAGTGTTCTCTGAGCTTCCTGGATCTGTACTTTGATGTCTGACATTAACCGGGGAAAATTCTCAGTCATTATTGCTTCAAACATTTCTTCTGTCCCTTTCTATCTTCTCTGGTATTCCCATTACACCCATCATACCTTTGTAGTTGGCCCACAGTTCTTGGATAGTTCATCCTGTTCTGTTTTGGGATTTTTTTTTTCAGTCTTTGTCTCTTTATTTTTCAGTTTTGGAAGTTTCTAGCATCATATCCTCAAGCTCAAAGCTCTTTCCTCGGCATGTCCAGTCTACTAATGAGACCATCAAAGGCATCCTTCATCTCTGTTACAGTGGCTTTGATCTCCAGCATTTCTTTTTCATTCTCTCTTAGAATGTCCATCTTTCTCTTTACATCATCTGATTTTGCATGCTCTCTACTTTTCCCATTAAAGCTCTTAACATATTAATCATAGGTTTCTAAATTCATAATCTGATCATTCCAACATTTCCATCATATCTGATTCTGATGCTTCATCTCCTCAAACTGTGTTTTTGCCTTTCAGAATGAATTGTAAACTTTTACTGAAAAGTAGACAATATATACTTGGTAGACAGGATACATCACAGTCAACAGACCTTTAGTGATGTGAGAGTAAGGTTTGGGGTAGGGAAGTGTCGCATAATCCTGCTATCAGGTCTCAATTTTTTGGTGAGCTGGTGGCCCTGGACCATGCCCTTTACTGGTGCCTCTCGGTTCTCACTCCCCACCATAGGCGGACAGCATAGCTAGAGTGGCCTAGAGTTGGTACTTCCCTTCTCCCAGGTAGGCCAGGCTCTGGGAAAACAGCTTCTCCTTGGAACAGACCTTGCTGAGAAGAACAGAAGTCTCTGTAATATTTCAAAGTGGTACTTTCCCTTCCTCCTGCTGGAAGCATTTTGCTCCAGTAGTCACTGGAGGGGCTTCCCTGATAGCTCAGTTGGTAAAGAATCCACCTGCAAGGCAGGAGACCCCAGTTCAACTCCTTGGTGGGAAAGATCTGCTGGAGAAGGGATAGGCTACCCTCTCCAGTATTCTGGCCTGGAGAATTCCAAGGACTGTATAGTCCATGGGGTCGCAAAGAATCAGACACGACTGAGTGACTTTCACTTTCACTATTCACTGCGGATGAGTGAGGACCTGGTGGAGCTCCCAGAAGTAAAAACTCACAGAAGTGTGAGTTCCACCTCCAGTGACTGGGCGCCCCTGAAGTTTAGGATGTGTTTTTGCTTTCTTTTACTGAGATTCAGTTGTCATAATTAAGTGTACTATATGTTGATTCGATACATTTATATGTTGCAATGTGATTATCACCGTGGCGTTCACGAACAGCTGTATCACGTGACATGATTATCATTCCTTTTTTCTTTTTTCGTGGCAGGAACAACTATGATCTAGTCTCTTAGCAACTCTGAGGTTTATGACTCGGTATTGTTGACCGTAATCACTAATTGCTCAGTAGTCACTGGAGGGGCTTCCCTGATAGCTCAGTTGGTAAAGAATCCACCTGCAAGGCAGGAGACCCCGGTTCAACTCCTGGGTGGGAAAGATCTGCTGGAGAAGGGATAGGCTACCCTCTCCAGTATTCTGGCCTGGAGAATTCCAAGGACTGTATAGTCCATGGGGTCGCAAAGAATCAGACACGACTGAGTGACTTTCACTTTCACTATTCACTGCGGATGAGTGAGGACCTGGTGGAGCTCCCAGAAGTAAAAACTCACAGAAGTGTGAGTTCCACCTCCAGTGACTGGGCGCCCCTGAAGTTTAGGATGTGTTTTTGCTTTCTTTTACTGAGATTCAGTTGTCATAATTAAGTGTACTATATGTTGATTCGATACATTTATATGTTGCAATGTGATTATCACCGTGGCGTTCACGAACAGCTGTATCACGTGACATGATTATCATTCCTTTTTTCTTTTTTCGTGGCAGGAACAACTATGATCTAGTCTCTTAGCAACTCTGAGGTTTATGACTCGGTATTGTTGACCGTAATCACTATTTGATGCATTACCTCTCCCACCTGAGGTTTCCAGCTCTCAGACTTGTCCACACCGAGCCTCCAGCAATTTGTCGATTACAGGTTAGCTTTCCCTACACTGGAACTGGCTCCGACTCCCATGGAGGTTTCTGCTCCACTATGTTTTGTTTTTAAATTAATGATATTTATGTATAATTTATATATAATAAAATGTACCCATTTTAAGTAAACAGTTGCGTAAGTGCTGACAAACGTATATGCCTGTATAACCTTCACCCCTTTGCCTGGATTATTCAGCTTCCTGGATGGTTTAGTATGCAGCTAGGCCTGAGAACCACACTCTGTTACTCTCTGTCATCCATTGCCAACTGAGGGCTTGGGACTACCACTTCTGAGGTTATTCACTTATTTCTGGAGCTTAGTTTCTTCATATCCTCTGTTCTTGGATGGAACATCTGTGAGTACAACCCCACCACAAGAGTACCAATTTGCTGATCCTAATGTTACAGAATCGGGCTAAAAGTGAACACAGAAAATTTACTTACATGGCCAGTTCATGAACCCTGGTACTTCCCTGGTGGTCCAGAGGCTAAGACTTTGCATTCTCAACGCAGGCGGGGCCCAGGTTCGATCTCTGGTCAGGAAACTAGATCCCACACGCTTGAACTAAAAAATCCTGCCTGCCTCAATGATGATCAAAGATTCCACATGCTACAACTAAGACCCAGTGAAGCCGAATAAATAAATATTGAAAAATAGACAAAAAAATTAAAAATTCAACAGGGACTTCCCTGGTAGTCCAGTGGTTAAAGACTCCACACTTCAAATGCAGGGAGCACAGGTTTGATCCCTGATTGAGAAGGAAATGGCAACGCACTCTAGTATTCTTGCCTGGAGAATCCCACGGACGGAGGAGCTTCGTGTGCTAGAGTCCACAGGTCGCAAAGAGTCGGACACGACTGAGCAACTTCACTTCACTAGGGAACTAAGATCCCACATACCATGTGGTATGGTCAAAACCCCCCAAAAAACAGTTCATCAGTCCTTCACATATGTATTGAACTTGTACCAGTTTCCTACAGCTGACTCCTGCCTCCCCACCTCTTGACTTTAGCTGCCTTTGGATTGTAAGAACTTCTTTCCTTTTCCTGCTCACCTTCCCTAGGGAATGCAGTCACCTCCTCTCCCATCAGGGCGCAGTGAAAAGCCTGGGCTGACCCTCTGTCTTCATTTTCCCTCACTTCCCTTAATCTAAGTTCTCTGTCTCATGTAAGTCCCGTTTCAAATCCCACCCCCACCATGAGGCCTTCCTCCCCCAGTTAGAATTACTGGTACCAGTCACTTGAGCACATAATCACTCTCCAGATGCCCTTGGCCCTCACCTCACTCTAGTTGTTTTAAACAATCAAATTCAATTAAACAAACATGGAATTAGTTGAGGGCTTTCTTCAGACAAGGCATAATGCTGGGTTGTGGTCAATAACAGAATGGTGACTAAGACACAAAACACACAGGGTTCCGCCTCACATGACAGACTGTAAACAAGAATGATAAGCTTTGCCCAAGGTGAGGAGTTTCTGGGTGCTGGGGAGAACAAGTCAAGGGCATGCACTATTTCCAGTGTACACATCTGTCTGTGCAAAAACAGATCCGGGGACACCAGCAGGGCGGGGTTCACCCTTCTCTGTGCCTCCTGCAGCTCTCACACACTGCATCATCAAAAAGTCACTGGCTGGACCTGAACTCACAGAACAGGTAGTGTTGCACAAGTACAAGGCCATTACCGGAGGCAACCTAGCATCCTCAGGCACCAAGTTCTTATTTTTTTCATTTTCTCTTCTTTCCTGCTCATGGACTCCTTCCTTCCCTGTTCCTTGTCCCATTTCCAGTCCTCCCTGGCCTAATCCTGGACCAGTCTGGGACCCAGGGTAGCCTGGTCATTGCTCAGCTGTGTTCTCCCTTCCTTCATCACTGCCCTTTATTTCTTAGCTCTTTGCATCTGGAGAGGAAGTGCAGACCTTAAGTGGTCTACCTTGGCTGCTCTTTAGACTCACCTGGAAGGCTGATGCTCAGGCCCCACCCCTTCCCAAGCTGATTGACTTGAGGTGAGGTCTTGGTTAGAATAGTGCTTCAGGCTCCCAGATGATTCAAAAGTGCAGCCAGATTGAGAACCACTGGGACAGACTAAGGACTTCGAAAGCTCCACCTTCTCAGCTGAGGGTGATGGTCCCTCCCTACAGATAACCATGGTAATTGGCGTAGGCCAAAAAGACAGCAGCGCTAGCTTAGGGGGTGGGCCAATGACAGAGCTTCAAATCCCCAGCAACTCGCTCCAGAATGGATGTTACAGCAAAATTGAAGCTGCTCCCCCTAGAGAAGGCAGGGAGAAGAGAGTTTTAACAGAGGAATGATGAGGAGGAGGCAGAAAAAAAAGTGAAAGTGTAATCGCTTAGTCCTGTCTGACTCTTTGGAACCCTATAAACTGTAGCCTGCCAGGCTCCTCTGTCCATAGGATTCTCCAGGCAAGAATACTGAAGTGGGTTGCCATGCCCTTTTCCAGGGGATCTGCCTGACCCAGGGATCAAACCCATGTCTCCCTCATTGCAGGCAGATTCTTTACCGTCTGAGCCGCCAGGCAGACTGCTTGGTAAAATAGGAATCATGTGTTGCTCAGGGAAGGGATGAGGAGAGGGGAGCCAGAAGATCAGAGGAGGGGTACCGTTAGAGAAGCAGCTGGCACAGCTTTAGTTCTCAATAAATGTCAGCTTTACCCTGATACAGTGCTTTTATAGTCAAATTATTTGCACAAGAAGGAGCACCCAGTAAAATGACTTCCATATCCTACACTGGGAGCACAAGCTTAGAGAGACTGAGATTATACATCTTTCCAACCACCACCCAACCCCACAGGCCAACTAAGAAATCAACCCAAGGAATGGCTAGGATATCTGCATTCAAACTTGACTGCGAAGAGGACTGGCCATGAAGCCCTGAACAAGGTAAGTAACCTCTGTGAACTCCAGTTTTCTCACCCATAAAGGCTCCCATCCCCTACACGGCAATTGCGGACACTGAATGAGCTGGGTGCAACATGCACACAGTGGGCTCTTATTACAACAGCTCCACACAAGCACTTCTCGCCTGCTAAGTGAAAACATTTACCTGTCTCTCCCCTCCTTACCTCTCTAAACATTTATCTAAACTCCCTGTATTTTTTCAATATTTTGTAAGAATCATATCATATATATAAAGGGATAGAGATCAGGGGCTTCCCTGATAGCTCAGTTGGTAAAGAATCCACCTGCAATGCAGGAGACTTCTGTTGGATTCCTGGCTCAGGAAGATCTGCTGGTAAAGAGAAAGGCTACCCACTCCAGTATTCAGCTTGGAGAATTTCATGGATTGTATAGTTCATAGGGTCACAAAGAGTTGGACGTGACTGAGCAACTTTCACTTTCAGAAATGGCTTAAAGAGTTAACACCCATATGTCCATCATTCTACCAAAGAAATAGACATAATCAATTCCTGTGAAGCCCTTTGTACCTCTCTTCATCTCCCCAACAAAATAACCACCTTCCGGCAGGTTTCCTTGATTTTTACTTTGAAGGTCAAAATCTTTAATTTTTGCCAACATGATGGTGGAAAAAACAGTATCTTTTTGTTGCTATTGTTTTTCCCCTTGATTTTCTTTAGATATTGGATAAATGAAGGAGTCCTAGCAGAATTAGAACCCAAACTGGCTTTTTAAATTCTCATCTGGGTACTTCCCTGGTGGTCCAGTGGTTAATACAACGGGCTCCCACTACAAGGGGCCTGGGTTTGATCCCTGGTTGGGGAACTAAGATCCTGCATGCCACGCAGCATGGCCAAAAGTAAGTAAGCAAATTTTCATCTGTTTAACCTTGGGCAAGCTTCTCTAGTCCACAGTTTCCTTGTTCCTTGGCCTCCCTTCCAGCCTAAGTCATCGGTGAGCCCAGCAGCTGTCTCCCAGGGCTGGGACTGAACAAGCTGGAGATGACCTCACAGCCTTCAACCCCGGTGTCCTGGCCACTAGAAGACTTCGCATGGATGACACAGGTGCCTGCCTAGTGTCAACCCCTTGGGTTCCTGGGGCAGTGGGAGCTCAACCACAGATATGCTTCTCTCTTTATCCCACATGTGATGCAAATACATTTTCCCATCATTTTTGATGTGAGCCCATAGGGGGAAAAAAAAAAGGAGAATGGAATGGCAACACACTCCAGTTCTTGCCTGGAGAATTCCATGGACAGAGAAGCCTGGTGGGCTACAGTCTGTGGGGTCACAAACAGTCACGCATGACTGAGTGACTAACACTTTCATAGGAAAAAGATTGAGAAGCACAATAGTAGACTATTAGGTTGGTGGCAAGCGGGAGGCTAGATTTAGCCCAAGATCAGGACAGTTTGGGAGTTCTTTCTCTTCTCCACGTTGCCCCATATGCCCCACTCAGAGGCCCACTGGCCCACAATACAGGTGTCTGTCAGTAGGTTCCGAGGTACAGAACAACCTAGAAGAGATGGAGGACTGAATGATCCTCCATTTCTTCACAAAAAAAAAGTATTCGGCTGTACTGAGTCTTATTTGAGGCATGAGGGATCTTTGATCTTCCTTCAGGCCTATGAGATCTTTAGTTGCAGTGTGTGGGATCTAGCTCCCTGACCAGGAATCGAACCCCAGCCCCTAACAGTGGAAGCATTGAGTCTCAACAACTGGACCACCAAGGACCTCCCAAGGACTGAGCTATCTAAAGGCAAGGAGGAGAAAGGAAGACTTGGAAAGGCCATGGTTTCAGATCCTAACCCTGTGCAGAGGAACTCTCGCCCCCACCCCAGTGGTCCCTGCTGCTGAGAGAGCAGACCTGGAGGACCGTGTCCAGGGCTCCCCGCGGGCCAGCGGCCGCAGCTGTTGGCAGGGAGTCTCCAGGTCTAAAATTAGCCTCCTGCTCTCCACCCAGATGGCTCTGAGCTCGCTCTGGCAGGCGGTTCCTGCAGTGAGGTAATCACAGGGACATTGAGGGGGGCAGGGTGACAGCCCAGGGCAGGGTCCTCCTCCCCAGTGGGCACCCCCAACCCCTCACCTGGCTGAGCATCTATGTGCAACCTCAGCCTCTCCTCCTGGGCACCTCTGCGTCCACCCTGACCTGCACTGGAGGCCCACGAGGGGAGGAACACATGCTTTCCTGATAAACGTGCCAGGGCCTCAACCCACCAGTACAGTCACTGTGGGGTCGGGGACACTGTTCTCATCACACAGAGCCCTCAGGGATGTGTTCACTGTGTCTGCTGATCTGAGCCTGGGACCCTGGGAGGGGGAGTCCAGAAGTACCCACCCCCTTCTTGGGAAAGGGTACCTCTGAAGGCAGAGCCTAAGCCAGAGACCCCAAGATCCCCACTGCCAGGTCCCCAGCTTCTGACGGTCTGGTCAGGGAGCCTGTGGCTGGATTGGCCAAAACAAGCGGCAGATCCCGGGCAGCAGGCCTGCCTCCCTGGGCGGAGCACACAGAGGCCCTTAGTGAGGGCTGGGCCAAGGCGGAGAGTGGCAGGGTGAGGCTTTGAGGTGGGGCCCGGCCAGCAGTGCAGAGGAGGCGGCGGGCCACAAGAGAGATGCCCGTAGTCACCAGGGCCTGTAAAAGGCCCACAGGGCCATGGAACCTCTCCAGCCAGGGACTTCCAAGACCACCTCCTAAAGCATCATTGCCCAGGGCTCACTCAGCCTCACCCCTTCCTCATCACCCCTACCCAGGGAAGTGGGAGAGAAAGCAGGAGGGGAGCCGGGGGATGGCCACTGTCTCCAAAGTGGGAGCAGGACCCAGCACCTTCCCAGCCTTGCCTGTCTGGAAAGGCAGGATCACAGGGCCAGGAAGGGAGTGGAGATGGATCTGAGTCCAGGCCCCTTCCAGCTCCCCAGTCTTTCTCCAGCCACTTCCAGCGCAGAATCCTCAGTGCTGGTGCAAACACCGCTTCCCTGGGAAGAATGTTAGAGCAAGAGGGCATCTCGTGGACCAAGGAGCCGAGTCTGCCCTACTCGCAAAAAAGGAAACTGAGGCCGGGGGGTGGAAATGACTCGCTCAACATCACAGAGCCAGTTCACCTCAGAACTGAGGCTGGAACCCAGATCCCCCGACTCCAGCCCAGGGTCCCGCCCCCAGGTCCTTGTCCAGCCCAGATACTCTGATTCTATAACGTGGCTTCTCCTTTCCTTCTTCCGCTAGGACACACCCAATCGATCACCCACTCAGCAGTGATCTCCCGCTCTTTGGCCAAGCACGTGAGGCCATCCTTCTGCACCTGACACCCCTGCTCACCCCTTCTCCTTAGCAGTATGATGCCCTTCCACCCCGCCACAGTTGCAGCCCCTTTTCCTGAAGACCAGATTCCATGTCCTGCTCCCCAGCTCTGGCAGTTCAGGAAGCATCCATCAGCTGGTGGAGAGAACAGGTCTGGGCAGGAAAGGATGGTGACACACTTAAGGCACAGCCAAAGGTCCCGAGCAGGAGCTAAGCTGCCCCCGGAGAAAGTCTGAACCACAGACTCCTGACCCATTCACATCTCTCACTTGTTCTGGGAGTCAGAACCCTTCAGAGGCCTCGTGGGTCTCTGTGCTGGGCACTCTTCCTTCCTTCTTCTCTAATAAAGGAGACACCGTCTTCCCCGTTAACTCCAGGGCCCAGCAAGCAAATGTCCCGCCACCTGGCCTCCACCCACAGGCTGCAGCTGAGGACACCTTCCCCGACAGGTGGGAAGGACCTACCTTCATTCAGGAGAAGGGGCAGCCTTTGGTCCTAAAGTTAGCCTGCGGCCAAAGCAGCTCCAAGCTCCCGGAAGAAGGTACCCGGTGAAACAAGGGCCATTGTTTTGCGGGGCGGCCACTGCATCCCCCACGTGACCTGCTCATGAGTGCCCTGACAGTTAGGGAAAGTGTTCACCACTCTAGAACTTTCCAGACCTTCTCAGAGACATAAAGGAGAAGAAAAGTATTAAAAAAAATAACTCTTTCCGGGAGATTTTTTTTCTCTTGGTTTTAGAAGAAACAAATTTAAGGGGTTTTTTTCTGCCTTTCAAGCTTTCCAGTGTCTAAATATACCAAGCATAATCACTGAAGCAAACCAAGTTGTGTGTAATATATGTTTATCTTGTTAAACTAACAGAAAATGACTTTGGGTCTATAAGGGATGCCAAAAGAATTTCATGGTTGTTTTCCTAAAAATATGACACTATATTTTCATTTCCCAGAAATTAAACCCCCCACTAACTTTTATACCAACAAGCACTGTGGGCAGTGTGTGCCCATTTCTTTTCTGCAAATTGGTAAATATCAACTTCCAATTGAATAGCGTTCTCTTCCATCAAAGTTGCCCCCAAACAGACAGGTAATATTTCCTAAGTATATAATTAAAGCTTCACTATTGTAAAATGTTCCCTTTGCAAATATTTTCCCAATTTTCATGCATCAGAATAAAGTTGAATTCTTATTCAACATACTAAATCAAGCTTGAGTATTATTTTTTCTGCCTCCTCTCTGAACTCTTTCAAAGGTGTCTGACCCCACTTATTGCTACCTATCTGCAATGCTTTCTTCAATTTGTCATCCATTTCATCTTTTAATACCACAAAGAATTGCCAGTTCCATAATCCTAAAATTAGGATTATGAAAATATCAGCCCTCATCAGCTAGGATCATTCTACAGAAAAGAAAGAAGTAACATCTTTCTAAAAACTTGTTACATACTTTCCTACCAAAGACTTTCATGATTCAAGGGCTCCAGTTTCTTCTGATTTGGGCTTCCCTGGTGCCTCAGTGGTAAGGAATCCACCTGCAAATGCAGGAGACATGGGTTCAATCCCTGATCCGGGAAGATCCCACATGCTGTGGAGCAGCTAAGGCCTTGTGCCACGATACTGAGTCTGTGCTCTAGAACCCAGGAGCTGCAGCTACTGAAGCCCAACTGCCTGACGCCTGTGCTTTGCAACAGGAGGAGCCACTGCAGCAACAAACCTGTGACCACTCCTAGAGAGAAGAGGAAAGCCTGCACAGCAATGGAGACCCAGCACAGCCAAAAAAACAAATAACTAAACACAAATTAAGAATCAGCTTCATCTGTGCCTTCCTATCCCTGTCCCTGAATTCAAGGAGAGGAGATAGGGAATCATAATTCCACTTGCTTCTTTCTGTTTTTAAAAGTCTATGCTTCTTTAGCCAAATGGGCTCTGTTCTGAGAACGGGAGGGCGCAGGGGACAAAGGGACCTGCTGGATGAGGAGTGTCACATCATGTCTTGACCATCCTTTGGAATACGAGAATTCAACATCAACAGGAACTTCCTGGCAGTTGACTTTCAGATAACAGTAGAGTATCGATATAGAGCGTCACTGGAGAAAGTTCAGAAAAGCCACGGATCACCCACAACAGCCTCTGAGTCGGGCACATGACCACCCCCAGCAATAACTTCAAAGCAAGTTGATTAGCAAGTATATATATATATATATATATATATATACTTAGTGTACATCGTGGGGGAAAAAGGACCGCATGAACCCCAGATGTTAAAAGGAAGTTTCTTGACTTCCCTGGTGGCCCTGTAGTTAAGAATCTGTCTGCCAATGCAGGGGACACAGGTTCGACCCCATGACTGGGAAGATCCCATGTATGGGGGAGCAACGAAGCCCATGCACCACAACTATTGAGCCCAGACCGCCACAGCTAGAGATTCATGGGCTCCAGTTTCTTCTGATTTGGGCTTCCCTGGTGCCTCAGTGGTAAGGAATCCACCTGCAAATGTGAAGCAACGAAGACCCAACCCAGCCAAATACAATAAGCAAATAAATTAAGCATTTTCAAAATAAAAGGAAGCTTTTCAGCAAACAAAAAGGGATGGTGAGAGCACTGGGTGAGCACCAGGAGTTCTGGACCCAGCACTGCTCCTTGGGCTGTAAGCACTCTCAGTCTTAAATCCTTCACTGGTAAAATGAGCTGTTGAGTTGCCCACTGGTAAAATGAGCTGTTGAGTTGCCCAGTCGCGTCCTACTCTTTGTGACTCCATGGACTGTAGCCATCTGGGCTCTTCTGTCTGTGGGATTTCCTAGAAAGGATACTGGTGTGGGTTGTTATTTCCTTCTCCAAGGTATCTTCCCGACCCAGGGATTGGGCCCATGTCTCCTGCACTGGCAGGCAGGTTCTTTACCACTGAGCCGCCTGGGAAGCCCTGGTAAAATCAGTAAGGCCGGGCAAACATTACACTTTAAGAAGCAACTCCAATCAGCTTGCAATGACAGCCTGGCAAGTTGTGCTGAGAAAGATTCTGAGTCTGCATCTGGGCTCAGGAAAAGAATTTCATGTTTTACTAGAGATGTGTGCCACTGACCCCGAACATTTTCCATCTCAGAACTAAAAAAACCTCTGAGGTCCATTCCTATCCTAGGACTCTTTATGATATGTGAGAGAAGGTACCCAAAACCAATCAAAAGAGAGGCAAAGGGGCTTTACAAGCTGATCAAGTGACAAAAACAATAGAACCTAACATTTAATAAGTGTTATGTATCAGGAACTGTTCTTAGTACTTTATAGGTGTTATTTCTCTTCATTGTCACAGCAAAACCCAATGACATGGATACTACTCTTAATATTCCCATTTTATAAATTAGGAATTGGGCACATTGAGGCTCAGTCACCTGCTCATGGATTTAAACTTGGGTAGTCTGACATCAGAGACTTGCTTTCAATCAGAAGGAAGGAAGGATGGGAAGCAGGGAGGGAGGGAGGGAGGGAGGAGAAGTAAAGACAGTGGCAGGTGGCACGCAGGACACCAGAGCAACTTCAGAAGGCGGAGGGACAGCAGTGTCCACAGGGAGGAGAGCTGGGCTTGATGAAGGCTGTGTGGGCTGAATTCTAACCTGACCACCTGCCTTGTCCCAGGATCCATCCCTGCTCATGGGGAGCACGAAGCCAACTGCGGTACCCAGACACTTCAGAGCCACCCCTGGCTTCTCTGACAACCTAAGCCAGCATTCACAAGACCAACCCAGACGAAGGAAAGGAATCAAAGCATCAGCTGTGAGTTTCAGATGGTTCAACGGACATTCCAGAAAGGGTGAGGTCAGTTGGTACCGAAACAACAAGGAAGGCTCAGGGAGAGAATGTGGCTGAAAGACCAGCAGGCAGCAGGGTAGCATGAGCCTAGACAGCAGCAGTCAAGAGTCTAAGGGAAGGGCCTTCCCTGCGATCCAGTGGTTAAGCATCTGCCTTCCAATGCAGGGGATGTGGGTTTGATCCCTGGTCGGGGAACTAATAGCCCTTATAGTTTGGGGCGACTAAGCTTGGGCACCACAACTAGAGAGCCCAGGTGCTCTAGAGTCTGTGCTCCACAACAAGAGAAGCCTACACAATTCAATGAAGACCCAGCACATCCAAAAAAAAAAAGGAGTCCAAGGGAAGACCAACTTGGGGAGAGGAGGCCCAGTTCTGTTCTTCACTCAGGGAAGCAACTGCTGTCAGGTGCTCGGTCCCAGAGTTTATACACGCTCCCTTGCATCTCTCAGCAGCAGGGCTGCATCCTGGCTCTCTTTCTACCGCTGGCATGTGTCTCTGCAACTAGGGTTATTGTTGTTCAGTGACTAACTCATGACCAACTCTTTGAGGCCCATGGACTGCAGCATGCCAGGCCTCTCTGTCCTTCACTATCTCCAAAAGTTTGCTCAAACTGATGGCCATTGAGTCAGTGATGCCATCCAGCCACCTCACACTCTGCCACCCTCTTCTTCTGCCCTCAATCTTTCCCAGAATCAAGGTCTTTTCCATTGAGTCAGCTTTTCTCATCAGGTGGCCGAAGTATTAGAGCTTCGGGTTCAGCATCAGTTCTTCCAATGAATATTCAGGGTTGATTTCCTCCGTGCGGTTCAAGGACTCTCAAGAGTCCACACCACAGTCGGGAAGCATCAGTTCTTCAGCGCTCAGCCTTCTTTATGGTCCAACTCTCTCATAGGCAGATTTAACTGGGAGGATGTTTCCAAGCCAACCAGAGTCTGAGAACTTGTCACATACAGGTACCAGGCAAGGCACTCAGGCAGAGTTCTCAACTAGGGATCTATGGAGAGGGGCCAGGGTCCTGTGCACCTCCCATAAATAGCACTCAAAATATGAGGGCAGACACATTTCTGGGGAGAGGGTCTCCAGGTCCTTTCCCAGATTCTTGCAAGTGTATACAAGCCACAAAAGATTTAAAGTCTCTGCACAAAGACCAGGGGAAAGTGCCCAGGTCTGGCACTCGAGAAATTCAATCTCGTGGAGGAAGACAGACGGACAGAAATAACTCAGAGGCAAGGCAGCCTCTGATAAGTATGCTAACGGAGCACAAAATGTGCAGTGGAGGAGGGGCAGAGGTTCATTCCCTTGGGGCTGTCTGTACGATGTCCTCCCCTCATCCTGGTTTCAGGATCCAAGTTTGCAATGAGGGAAAAACAGCCATTATAGTAAGTCCTACGCCGTCAAGTGGTGGACTTCAAAGACGTGAATGCGCATTCCATCAATGTCAGGCAGCTTGCCCTCCATCTCCTGTCCCTGATGGGTCCTTCAGCTCCACCATCTCCCACCTCCTCTCCCTTCTCCAGTCAGTAACTCTTTGCACCAGGTTACTTGATGCCAGCCCCTGCATGCCAGCTGTTGTATTGAACTACTGTACTTTGCAAGGTACTGTGCTGTGAGATTAAAGATTTAAAAAAATTTTTTGTGCTTGCCTTTCATGTATTATTTGTGTGAAAAATATTATAAACCTATTACAGAGCAGTACTATACAGCTCCTCGGCTCGCTCAGTGGGTAAAGAATTTGCCTGCGATGCAGGAGATGTGGGTTTGATCCCTGGGTCAGGAAGATTCCCTGGAGGAGGAAATGGCAACCCACTCCAGTAACTTGAAATCTTTATTGAATTTGTTTCAATATTGTTTCCGTTTTATGTTTTTTCTTTTTGATCACACATGAGGTATGTGGGATCTTAGCTTCCCGACCAGGGATTGAACCTGTACCCCCCGCATTGGAAGGCAAAGTCTCAACCACTGGACCACCAGAGGAGTCCCTAGAAGTACAATTTTATGAAAGAAACCAAATCAGAAATAGAACCAAATAAAACTCACAGATACGAAAAACAGTCACTGAATCAGATTTTTTAAATGGAGTAGACGCCTCTGCCTCCACTTCCCACTCTAATTTTCTAGCCTTCCTTTGTGTCTGTCCAACTTCCCCCGCTTCTGCTGCTGGAACCTTCACCTGAGATGTACTGCCAGTGCTCTGCTCAGCTGAAATAACAAAAGAGGACCCAGGGCTGAGAGCTCACCCTGACTCTCCAGGACCGCCTCCATGTCCTTGCTCCTCCCCCTGCCAATCTTTGGCTCAGAGGTGGTGATGAGGGATCTGGACACCAGCTGGCAGGTGGTGGTGGGGCATGCGTGTGTACAGGCCTGCACGCATCCATTTGGACCCTGGTTGGCAAGAAGGGTGGAGAGGAGAGGATCAGAGGATTTGTAAGGAGATCTCAGCAGAGAGGCCTTTAATCTCTGGAGCAACTGCTTGTGTGGAGGCCACGTTATCACGGGTGACCTTGGAGGCCAAATGGCCAGAAGCACTGGGACAGCGACCACCCCTCCACCAGGCAACTGAGTCTTGAAGGCCCAAAGGCCAAGGATGGACTGGCCCCCGGGCCAGTGACCCAAGAAAGGTTTCCAACCTGCTCCTGAAACAAGCACCTCACAGAATGCAAGATTACCCAACTGAAGCCCTCAAGAGACATAGGACCTGTGAAAGCACCCATGATAAGTCAGCTTCAAAGCTTGGATTAAAACAGAGATAAAGTCCAGTGTTGCTTCCTCTGAGTCCTGGACATCCTCTGAGCATGCTCGGGGTGGGCAGCTAAGCCATGGGCCAGGTTGCCCAACTGCTGAGCTTTGGTGCCCTGGTCCAGCCCCCAGATGGCTCTCCTTCTCAACAAAATCCTTGACTCCTAACGCACCCCACCCCATCAGTGCAGATGGAAAGAGGGAGGCGGCACCGACCATCAAAAAAAGAAGAGTGGTGGAAGGAGGTGGTAGCAGGTGCAGGCATGCATGGTCTGGCGATGGCGAAGCATTCTTGGCATGGCTGTGTCATGGGCTAAGAAGCTGGAGGGGTGGCAGCAAGGGGGCTGGCTGAGGACCATGTCCACACACTCCCACCCAGCCTTTCCCTAACTCCCATCAGACTGTGAACTCCAAAGGGGAAAAGATGGGAACCCACACTCTGAGCTCCTGACACGTGCTAGGCTTATGTTGAGTCTCACTGGGCACTTAACCTGTGTGAGGGTCACTGAGTCTTACTTAATCATAACAGCTGTGCAGGGTGGCCACAGAAGCCCATTATCCAGATGAAGCATCTGAGGCTTGGGAAGGAATAAAGTCCTGCAACAGGTGAGGGATTAAGCTTGGATATGGACTCTGCCCTGTCTTCAAATTCCATACGTTTTTCCGAGAATTATCCATGCTTTTTATCCCAGTCAGCAGCCCCCCAGAAAAGTAAATACTCTAGAAATATTTTTACTTAAGTTTTAAAGTAAATCACCTTTGTAGTCATTCAAGATTTGCAAAAGAAAAGAATTGAAAACTACACCTCACTCAATTTCCTGAGCATTTATACAGGCATAACTTGCTTAGTGCAGTTTGCAGATATTGCATTTTTTTACAAACTGAAGGTTTATGACAGCCTTTGTTGGGTGTTGAGCCAGTCTGTCGGTACCATTTTTCTAACAGCATTTGCTCCCTTTGTGTCTCTATGTCACATTTTGATAATTCCCAAAGTATTTCAAGCTTTATTATTATTATTCTATTTGTTATGGTGATCTGTGATCAGTGATCTTTGATGTTACTTTTTTTAAAATGATGCTACTATTGCAAAAAAATCATGACTCACTAGAGACTCAGATGATGGTTAGCATTTTCTGGTTTTTTACCCAGTAAAATTTCTTTCTTTTTTTTTTTCCTCCTGAATTCAACCAATATTTTTCATTAAGCTCTACAGGTAGGGGTTTTTAGACATAATGCTACTGTGCACTTCAGTTCAGGTCAGTCATCAGTCATGTCCAACTCTTTGCGACCCCATGGACTGCAGCATGCCATTTCCATGTCCCCATCTATCACCAACTCCCGGAGCTTGCTCAAACTCACGTCCATCAAGTTGGTGATGCTATCCAACCATCTCATCCTCTGTCGACCCCTTCTCCTCCTGCCCTCAATCTTTCCCAGCATCAGGGTCTTTTCCAAGGAGTCAGTTCTTCACATTTAGATGGACAAATTATTGGAGTTTCAGCTTCGGCATCAGTCCTTCCAATAAATATTCAGGGTTGATTTCCTTTAGGATGGACTGGTTGGATCTCCCTGCAGTCCAAAGGACTCTTGAGAGTCTTCTCCAACACCACAATTCAAAAGCATCAATTCTTCAGCACTCAGCTTCCTTTATGGTCCAACCCTCACATCCATATATGACTACTGGGAAAACCATTTCTTTGACTAGATGGACCTTTGTCAGTAAAGTAATGTCTTGGCTTTTTAATACACTGTCTAGGTTGGTCATAGCTTTTCTTCCAAGGAGCAAGTGTCTTTTAATTTCATGGCTTCAGTTAACATCTGTAGTGATTTTGGAGCCCAAGAAAATAAAGTCTGTCACTGTTTCCATTGTTTCCCTATCTATTTGCCATGGAGTGATGGGACAAGATGCCATGATCTTCATTTTTTGAATGTTGAGTTTTAAGCCAGTTTCTTCACTCTCCTCTTTCACTTTTATCAAGAGGCTCTTTAGTTTCTCTTCACTTTCTGCCATAAGGATGGTGTCATCTGCATATCTGAGGTTATTGTTATTTCTCTTGGCAATCTTGATTCCAGCTTATGAGTCATCCAGCTCCTCATTTCAAATGATGTACTCTGCAAAGAAGTTAAATAAGCATGGCTGTCTCTTATACACATCTTCTAACCACTTAGCTTCATCCAGCCCAGCATTTCACATCATGTACTCTGCACATGTTAAATAAGCAGAGTGACAATATATAGCCTTGAGGTACTCCTTTCACAATTTGGAACCATTCCATTGTTCCATGTCTAGTTCTAACTGTTGCTTCTTGACCTGCATACAGATTTCTCAGGATAGACTACAGTATAGTGTAAACATAACTGTTACATTGGAGTAGAAAATGGCAACCACTCCAGTTTTCTTGCCTGGAGAATTCCATGGACAGAGGAACCTGGAGGGCTACAGTCCAAGGGGTCACAAAGAGTCAGGTGCAGTTAACTGAGCATACATTCAACTGTTACATGCACTAAGAAACCAAAACC
Organism: Madoqua kirkii; assembly: GCA_006408675.1. Classification (NCBI taxonomy): domain Eukaryota; kingdom Metazoa; phylum Chordata; class Mammalia; order Artiodactyla; family Bovidae; genus Madoqua; species Madoqua kirkii. The sequence goes on along the minus strand of SJYC01074950.1, from coordinate 7,750 downwards.
TTTGTGTGAGTCACTTTCTCGCAATATTTGCTTTATTTCAGGGGTCTGGATTTAAACTCACAGTATCTCTGAGGTCTTCCTGTGTAAAACCCTTGGTCTGTCTGGAATGCCATTTCTCTATTCCCTCATCCTCCCTTCTCCTTTTCCCACCCTGAGCCCTTTTCCCTGGTCTTAGTGCCATAAAGCACGATTCCACCTTTGATCACTTGAAGGATCTCAGTTCCCTCACCAGGGATCAAACCTGGATCCTGGCAGTAAAAGCAATGAGTCCTAACTCACCACTGGACCACCAGGGAACTCCCAAGAACAATTTAAAAAAAGAGAAGAAATGGGTAGGAGGCAGATACCACCTCCTCCCCAGGCCTGTTTTCTCCTGTTAGTAAAGGTGCTGGACCGCTGATGTCGGTGACATCCAGCAGCCACAGCTCTTCCCGCTCTTCCCTGGACTGGCTTCAAGATGTGGGGCTGAACCCACAGAACTGACTTGAGATTCTTGGCCTTCCTGTCCAGTCCCCTGTGTTGTTTTATTAGTATTGTCAGTGGTGCCCCAAGCTTTATTAAATTCTTTACACTTATGTCAAAGACAGTCACTCAGGTCCCAGCATTTGCTAGTAAATTTCAAGCTTTTGATATTTTCTTCACATATAAGGAGGTAAGATTTTTTTTTTAATTATTGATTTTGTGTTCATCAGGAGTTTCTTTTTTTGCACCAATTTTTATTTTTATTTATTTTTTGACCACTCCACATGGCATGTAGTATCTTAGTTCCCCAACCATAAGTCAAACCCATGTCCCCTGCACTGGCAACACAGAATCTTAACCAATGGACTGCTAGGAAAGTTCCAAGAATTTATTTTTAAATATCATTTAATTTTTTAATATCTAAATACATTAAAAAAGAAAAGAAAATAATTTTTCTGGTTCTGGGGGTTTAAATCTAGAATACTTTCCAGAATCAGGCATCTGGTTATCACAGCTATTATACTTTATTTTTTCTTTTCAACAATCTATATGTCAAAGTAGTGGGGTTACAGGTGACAGTTAGTTTCTTCTTCATATTTGTATATATCCCATTGATTTACTGACTTGGACTGCAAGAAGATCCAACCAGTCCATTCTAAAAGAGATCAGTCCTGTATGTTCATTGCAAAGACTGATGTTGAAGCTGAAACTCCAATAGTTTGGCCACCTCATGCAAAGAGTTGACTCATTGGAAAAGACCTTAATGCTGGGAGGGATTGGAGGTAGGAGGAGAAGGGGATGACAGAGGATGAGATGACTGGATGGTATCACCAACTCTATGGACACGGGTTTGGGTAGACTCCGGGAGTTGGTGATGGACAGGGAGGCCTGGCGTGCTGCAATTCATGGGGTCGCAAAGAGCAGGACACAACTGAGCGACTGAACTGAACTGAATTGAATATGGTCCAGGCACACAGCCATTATCTGGTATAATGAACATGTATTATTTTTATAATCATAAGGAAATACTATTTAAAAAATAAATCACACACTGTGTGATTCATTTCCATAAAGTATAAAAATTAATCTATGCTTATGGTTGTGACAAAAAGCTCTGGTCAGGCTGTTTCTTTCTTGGAGTGTTCCTTACACAGGTATGTTCAGTCTGTGGAGATCCATCGAGCTGCTTCCTTACATGTGCATTTTTCTGTACATGTAATATACGTCTATGAAAGATAAAACAAAACAGGGACCACATGGACAATCCGCATGCTTATTTTCTAAAAACGGTGGTCAATAGTTAAGAAATTTAAAAGTTTAGCATAAAAAATTAATCACATACTAAAATATTACAGAGATTTAAAAAAAAATTCATGAATTCCCTGGTGGTCCGGTGGCTAAGACTCCAGGCCAATGCAGAGGACCCGAGTTCAATCCCTGGTCGGGAACTAGATCCTGCAAGTCGCAACTAAGATCAAAATCCCACATGCCTAACTAAGACCTTGTGCAGCCAAATAAATAAACGTTTTTTTAAATTCATTTTTGCTCATCTCATGGGTACTTCTAACACAATGCAGCACTTGTAGGAACCTAAGAGTCTATAGAAACGTAAAGATGTATCCATCATGCTTTGTTTGTTCAGATGCACTGACAGGTTCAGCTCAACGGCCTTTATATACCCTGTCCAAACTGTTCTTGGCTCTTCCAGTGGTCCTTTTCACATCAGATAACATTTAAACCGATTAACTGTGGGTCACAAGGTCCGAAGACGGTTGTCTGACAGCTCAGAACGTGTGCTTGGCCTAGCTGATGCCTCGTCATCCTCAGATAGAACGAAATGTGCTTGTGGAAGTTTAAAGGGAAGGCTGAGACTGGTGGAACTCAGTGGAGAGGCAGGCAGCGAGAGGCCAAGTCCAAGAGCAGCCTCCAGGCCCCGTTCCAAAGCAAGCCCTGTCCTGGCGGCTGCTCTGCTCCGCTCCATAAAGCCCAGGCTGGAGGGCAAGGCCAGCCTCTGGGGCCTGGAAAACTACTGCAGTCAGCCCAGCCTCTCTGCAAGCCAGCACAGGAGTGGCCACTGCAAAGATCTCATGCTGCTCGGACACATGACTCCCAGGACACAGTCGGCATCCGCAGCACCACCGACTGGGGCCTCAGCCCACCCGAGGGTCTCAGGTTAGCAGGAGAGCAGGGCCTGCCAGGCTGCCAAGACTCTGCGCCCATGTCAAAGAGGACTACAGAACCCATGGAAAGGAGTGGTCACAGCTGAGTCCTTGTCCTTGCTCCTCCCAGGCCTGCTGCAGACCAGGCTGGTCCAAAGGAAACACACTTCTAATAAAAAAGCACTGAAGGCATCATTCTTATCCCTTCATTTGCATTTAAAGGCTATTGTTGTTTGTATGTATTATGGAAAGAGGAACAAGAATTCCTAGGTTCTATTCTTGGATCCCTCATTGATAAACAAAGTATTGCCAGCGGAAAATATCAGGTGCTTGGAAATTCAGAGCTTACCATCCATACCCAGGATGCATCTGAGTGCCCAGTATTTTCCCTGAACTGGATACTGATCTGAAGTTGCACGCGGCAGCCGGATGCTGGCATAAAGAGACGGAGGACTTGTGTCCTGCAACGTAAGGAGGACAGAGGGACAGGAGCCAAAGGGACAGCCCAGCCCGGGACGGCGTGGACAGGTTCCAGGGGCCACAAGGAGCCACAGAGCAGCTGGGCCTCCCTCCCCACTTGCCTCTGTTGCTTCGAGTCTCAGCATCCCCGCTCAGCCCACACTCTGTCTCTCCTGCTTCTCCCTCTCTCCCAGTCTGTGTCTCAGATTACTCTTCTACCCTGAGTTACCTACATGACTGGAGGGTTTGCATCCCTTCCAAGGAGGAACAGCTGTGGTGACCCCAGAAGCTGCGGGGCCAGCCTGACCTCTGTGACTGTGCCTCCCCAGTCTGCTCAGAGTCCATTAAGAGTTGCAAGGCCAGCCAGAGAGAGGTGTTTTAGGTTTCAGGTGGTGGAAGCCAATGAATTCCTGAGCTTGTGGACACTCTGGGTGGTTCGGCAGGTAAACTGGGCCTATACATGGGGACATGGCAGACCCAGCCTTGCAAGATCTGGAAAGAGGCTGGTACGCACGACTGCTCGGCCCTGGCTCTGTGCCCAGAGATGACTGCTTGGTTCCAGCATCAAGTTGGTCACAGCAGCAGGTCAGTTACAGATCAGAGAACCTAGAAACCATTCTAGTCCAGACCTCTGCCCTCAGGCAGGACGAAGCTAAACCAATCTGAACAAATGGGTCTGGCTCGTTAAAACCTGCCAGAACGGACTCCTTAACTTCCAGTAATAGTCTGTGCCCAGCATTGCTTTCAGCCAGTACACACCAGTACAGCTGTGCCAGTTCTCAAAACACTGGAACATTTATGAACATGTTGGTATATAATGACTGCCCCAGACCCTCTGAATGTCCCCCTAGAGTCCTGACCTGTCCCCAGGGAGCTCCATGATCCAACAGCTAAAGGCCAATGCAGGCACAGCGTGGAAACTTCCGCCCCGACCCAGGACCACCGTCCATACCAAAGTACAGTCTGGTTAAACAGTTTCCCTATCTCCTTTCCTTTCCTCCCATTCAGTTATAAAACTTTGAACTGTTTTCTCTTATCTACTGAATAAACATGACCCTTTAAGTTTATTAAAAGTCTTCCCTAATCTGGCACCATTCTCCTTCACCAAACCCAGACGCCCAACACTCCCAAACATGAACTTCTTGACTCTTGGTCTGGGCTTCTGCTGACCTCTCTGCTTGGAACATTGTTCTCTTTCTGTACCTGCTAAAGTCTTACCAACTCCACGAGTTCTCCTGAAATGTCACCACTTCCAAGAATTATTAGTTCAAAGAGCCATGTCTCATTTTCACAAGTGTCACAGCAACAGGTAGGTTCTATCCATGTAAAACATGATGGCTGTCTCATACTGTGATTATTTTCACACACGTACCCGAACTGCCCTCCAAGAGGGAAAGCTGCGAGAGTCAGAAACCATAACGGAGTCATCACCACATCTAAGTGACTGAGCACGATGCCCTGCTCGAGCTGTGTGCTGAACAAATGTTTGTTTAAATGAGCAAGTGAACAGCTCTCTGTCTTTTGTTCAAGGGACTCATTTTTCTATCTGTGAACGCTTTTGGATACTCCCCATGTGGCTGTATCTTTTTCTAATACGGAGCTCAAACTGCACATCGCCCATGTCAAACTATGGGGTTACTCCGAGAAGCAGCAGGAAGCATGCTCCCTGTCATTACCTTACCACCCTGGAGTCTGTTAACTGCCATCTCTCCCCACACTTCTCCCAGCGCCAGATCAGGGCGGCAGCCACACAGGGACAGGCAAATGAAAGGTTCCTGGTAATGGAGGCTGGCCTTACAGATGACAGGAAGGCTGGTGGTGGGGTGAGTTGGCAGGACTGCTAGAGGGAGGCAGGGTGGTCAATACGGGGTTCTGGTTGCTGCGGTGTGCCAGGTATATGGCGAGGAAGGCCTGCAGCCCTCTTTCCACCCCTCTGCTTCTCAAGTCCTCCTCCCCCACTCTCCCTCCAGAGGAACAGCTGGGAGCAAGATCTAGAAGACAAGAGAAGACTTCAATGCCTGGCGTCTCGGCTTCTTAGAGACAAATGATGGGAGACAGGGAGCCAGAAATCACAGCCACTGTCTAAAAATCTCATTCCAACAAGAAATCAGAAAAGAGAAGAGGACGTCCCTGGTGTTTTAGTTGATAAGAATCCGCCTGCCAATGCAGGGGACACGGGCTCAATCCCTGGTCCAGGAAGATCCCACATGTCCCGGAGCAACTAAGCCCGGCAGCCACAGCTGTTGAGCCTGCGGTTATGCTCTAGAGCCTGAGAGCCGCAACTACTGAGCCCCCAGCCCTGGAGCCCATGCTCCGCAGCAAGAGAAGCTGCCGCAAACAGAGAAAGTCCTCAGGCAGCAATAAAAACACAGCACGGCCAAAAATAAATAAATAGCCTTTAAAAGAAGAAGAAAAGAGTAGAATATGATGGGACAGCCCCGAATGAAAAGCCACCCTAACAGCAGGTGGCCTTGAGGAGTTCCAAGAGGCTGAGAAGAGGCTTGATGTTCAGTGGCTAAGTCGTGTCCAACTCTTTGTGACCCTATGGATTGCAGCACTTCAGGCTTTCCTGTCCTTCACCATCTCCCGAGGTTTGCTCAAACTCATGTCCATTGAGTCGGTGAGGGGAGGCTTGGACCCTCGAGGACCCTTAAAGACGAGGGTTAGAGAAACAGAAAGCTGACCGTGGAGTAGGAACCTGGGGACATTCCTCTGGAGAAGGGTCAGTTTGGAAAAGGAAACAAAGAATAAGGAAACCCAGGCAGAGAGTGATCTGCATCGAGAAGGGAAAACAAACAGACCCAGGAACTAAGGGGCAGCGAAGGATGAGGCAGCCAAAGGGAGACAAAGGTTGGGAGCAGGTGTGAGAGAGTATGACTGTGGCTCCCCAGCTCTCTGAGGAGAAAGCGCTCTTAGGAAAACAGGCTGGGGGAGGGGAAAGGGAGGCCCTTCACCTCAGATCACTAAGCAACTGCCTTCCCCTCTGGTTCTAATCTGTGCAGAGGACCCCACAGGCTCCCATGTTTGACAAGATGGTGGCCACACTGAGAAGGGGTGTCCCAAGGAGGAGAGAAGACAGATCTCACCCAGACCTCCCACCCACCCACTCTTCACCGGGGCTCACCCACGTGGGTCGCTCTGAGTGGCCATGGGTCTGGGAGTGTCCATCCACTCTGTCCTTCAGAGGGCAGAGCTAGGCTTGGGGAGGGAAGACCAGCTGCGGGACGGCAGACCGGTCTTCAGAGGGAAGCACCCTCCTCCTTAGAGCCATGGACCCGACTGGGAAGACCCTTCCTCACGCGGTGCGGAGCTCCCGGACCCCAGCAATGCCCAGGCAGGGAGGTCACCCAGTCCGAGTGCCCAGATGGAATGGGACCAACTTCCCCCTTTGGCCTGAGCAGCAGCTACCTGCTCCTGGATTCTCCAACTTGTTAGCAGCAGAATCAGGGATGAACCCTAGTCTCCTCACCACAGCCAGAAATATTTCCACAGCCAGAGAGGCAGAGGTTCTGCCCCAAGTATCCATCTCGATCCTGAGGCAGCTCAGTTACTGACCCGAGTAATTCCCTGTCTTTGGCCACAAGAGGAGGCAAAGCACCACACCCAGCAGCTGACACAAGAACTCAGAGCATCTTCTCAGCAGAGCTTCACCAGCCGCTCCTCTGGTTTCCTGAATGGGAGGGGGTGGGGGGGGGATGTTTATCTAGAATTCCAGACAACATTCTGGGAATATAAACCTCCACCCTTCAGGCCAGGGAAGGACACCTGGTAGTTCTGGGAGATTCTCTTTATCTCAACTATCACAGTGACCTTTCACACAGTCCTGACACTTTGAGGATTTTTCCTTCACTCCATCAGTAGTAAACTGAAAATCGCCCCGGCTAGCCAGGCCTGTGGAAGCAAAGCTCTCTCTCAAGACAATCCTCTCCCGTTTTCTAGGAAGAAGCCGAAGCACAGAAAAATTAAGCGGCTCTGGCTCCCTTGGAAAAGTAGGAACCCACCCACCGTCCGGTCCACGGAGCTGCCCACTGCGCTCTGACCGGGGTCCGGGGTTCAGCCCATTCTGCAGGGTGTTCTGGGGGCTGCAGACAACCCGCTGTAGGGGGACAGTGCGCGGTCAGAACCCCGAGAGGGGGCCACTCAAGGGGAGGTGAGCGACTGGAGGAAGAGGAAGGGGCTGGGAGGGGAGTGGCCTGTGGGAAGGTGAAGGGGGGGCGGGTGGCTCTTGGCCGTATCGTTAAAGAACCCCCACCCCAACCCGCCCCGTGGAGACTCGGCGGGGAGCAAAGTCTGGGCCCCGAAGATAGGAACGAGCGGCCTGGCGGAGGCGGCCGAGGGCCCCAGAGGGACATGGACCCAGCCCGCGTGGACGCGTGTCTCCGGCAGCGGGTCTGCGAGCCCAGCGCCACCGGGGTGGTCCGGGTCACGCCGGCGCCCGGCACCTGGGGACCCTGCGAGTGGACACCCGGTCTGCGATGGGGGGCACGACCCACAGGCGGGGGCCGCCGGCCCTGCCCCTCCCCACCGCGCCCCGGCGCTACTCACTGCGGTTCAGTGGGTTCCCGCCGACCTGGGCCGACGCCGCCAGTTCCAGATAAAGTGTCCAGAGCCCCACGGTCACCACGGCAAGCAGCAGCAGCAGCCGGAAGCGCCTCCGCAGCAGCTTGACC
>SJYC01074949.1:0-25424 GCA_006408675.1 Madoqua kirkii | reverse complement strand
TTCAGGTGTACAGCAAATTTATTCAGTTATACATGTACATCTGTGAGTGTGCATGTGTATATGCTCAGTCATGCAGGACTCTTTGTGACTTCATGGACTGTAGCCTGCCAGACTCCTGTGTTCATGACATTTTCCAGGCAAGAATTCTGGAGTAGGTTGCCATTTCCTCCTTCAGGGGATCTTCCCGACCCAGTGATTGAACCTGTGTCTCCTGCATTGCAGGCATATTTGTATATCCATGCTTTTTCAGGGAGAAGGCAATGGAACCCCACTCCAGTACTCTTGCCTGGAAAATCTCATGGACAGAGGAGCCTGGTGGGCTGCAGTCCATGGGATCACTAAGAGTTGACACGACTGAGCGACTTCACTTTCACTTTTCACTTTCCACTTTCATGCACTGGAGAAGGAAATGGCAACCCACTCCAGTGTTCTTCCCTGGAGAATCCCAGGGACGGGGGAGCCTGGTGGGCTGCTGTCTCTGGGGTCGCACAGAGTCGGACGTGACTGAAGCGACTTAGCAGCAAGCTTCTTCAGCTTCTTTTCTCAAATAGATTATCACAGAAGATTGAGGAGAGTAGAACTCAGGATTCTTGATTCCATTATCTCCTCTCTTCAGCTTATACCCAACTGGCTCCAGTTCCACCTCTATTGGACCTGTCACCCTTTTCTTTTTCTGACCTAGTTATATTTTTTCAATGCATAGCTAGATTATGGCCAAAAAAGGCAAGTGGGAAGCCAGATAATTTGTTTAACCTCACAAATTAGTGAGGATGCGATCAACTTGAATGCTATCTTATCCTTAGTTTGTGGAGGAAAATACATTTGTTTTGATCTTGTTCTAGACTGGGTAATTTTTATTTGCATATTTGAATTCTGAACCACTTGGCATGGTTTGAGTAATCAAGATATCAATTTCATCGTGAACATTAATTTAGAATATAATGACTGGTGACAGAAAATTGAGGGTGATAAAATTTGATACATGATAGGTTCAGTTCTTTGAACAGGGTGTTAGCATTCTTGCATACCCTCTGCTTCAAGTCTTCCAGAAATCCTTAGAACTAAATTGCTACAATAGTACACTTCTGAAAGACTTCCACAAGTTATTGGGACTCGTGTTGATGTGAAGTGATTTACAGCTGTGTACTCATTTGTTGTCTTATAAGCTTTCTGGTGTAACACTGTCATCAGTCATGGCTGGAAAGTTTATTATTTCTTTGGACTCCTGCTCTTGCCATTAACCAATATTTGTCACTGTGCCATGTGACAGGTCTCAGGCATGAATTTCAGAATTCTGCATCTTTTTACCCTCTGTCTTGTCTTTATTATCTTGTTAAGCTCCCTCCAGGGATATTTTCCCCATTGTGGATGAAGATTTAATTCTTCTGACTTTTTTCTTTTTTCCCCCAATGATCATCTCATGTCATGCCGACACCACGGCATCAATAAGCAGCAATGTTTATTTGAAAACCATCAGTATGCTGTAGGAGCCCCTCCAAAGAGATTTCCAGCTTCTATCTATTATTTTCTTAAGAATCTTTTTCTTCTTTACTAACCTCAATCACTGCATGGGAGATTGAAAAACATGTTATTGTGTTGGCCAAAGAGTTTGTTCAGGTTTTTCTATACTATCTAATGGAAAAACCCAAACGAACCTTTTGGCCAAATCAATATTACTAATAATTGTATGTGTGTGTTAAATTGCTTCAGTCATGTCTGAGTTTTTGTGACCCTATGGACTGTGGCCCATCAGGCTCGTCTGTCCATAGGAATTCTCCAGGCAAGAATACTAGAGTGGGTTGCCATGCCCTCCTCCAGGGGATCTTCCCAACCCAGGGATCGAACTTGCAAATCTTCTGTCTCTTGCATTGGCAGGTGGGTTTTTTTTTTTTTTTTTTTACCACTAACACCACCTGGGAAGCCCACTAATAATTGAGTGAGGATTTATTGAGTGTTTACCATATGCTAGCCAGTCTGCTCCAACACTCCAACTGAATCCTTACAATAAACTAAAAGATAGGTGCTTTGTTAGTCTTTTTATTAGATAAAAGGATCTAGGCTCCAACAAGTCACATGATTCAGGGTCCTCTAATATTAGTAAGTGGCAGAGTAGGATGGGAAGCCAACTCTATCTGACTCCATCATTAGGGCTCTGAACCATCATAATATATATTTCCCTGTTGCTGCTGCTGCTAAGTCGCTTCAGTCGTGTCCGACTCTGTGCGACCCCATAGACGGCAGCCCACCAGGCTCCCTTGTCCCTGGGATTCTCCAGGCAAGAACACTGGAGTGGGTTGCCATTTCCTTCTCCAATGCATGAAAGTGAAAAGTGAGAGGAAAGTCGTTCAGTCTTGTCCGACCCTTAGCTTGGACTGCAGCCCACCAGGCTCCTCCATCCATGGGATTTTCCAGGCAAGAGTACTGGAGTGGGGTGCCACTGCCTTCTCCATATTTCCCTGTTGGCTCATCTTTTCTCTTGGGAAGTTTCACACATAAATTAGGACGTCAGTAGGTTCTTTAGGGCAAGTGTTACTGATGGTGGTTGTATTTTACCGTGGCTTATCTTTGCAAATGATATAGAAGAAACTTGAACTTCAGGAGGTTTTTAAAAAAACATTATTCTTTATTGGAGTATAGTGATTCACAATGTTATGTTAGTTTAGCTTAAAGATTTGATATCTGGGGTCTTGGCCCTCTCTTTTTATCTTTCAGAACAGACACACAAGGCACTAGAGAAATTACATTGTTGGAAATGACTGATGAATGCTAACAGTTAGAATACTTTTTTCTGGGCTTTGAAAGCAAGTGAGGATGTTGCTATGATTTTCCCAGATGTCAAGAAATTGCACATCCAGTTTGCTGTAATATTATTCCTTTGGCAAAGTTCCTTTTTGATGACAATCCTGAACTTAATGAAAACCACACCCTCTCATAAATGAGTCCTAAACATTTTGTAAGTGATGTCACTGTCCTCCTCCATCTCTTTCGCTTAGAGTTGTTTAACAAGAATATGCCCTTCTGTCTTTTGCCTTGTTCACACTTAGGCAGAAAGCTTTACTAACTCCATTCAGATCTAAAGAAAGGAGCACTGTGTTTTTGTCCTTCGTAAGAGCAACTGCTCTATGTGTAAGGAACAGCTTTCTATGGACTTTTAAGAGAAACACGCATCCCCAGCCCCCACCTCTTTGTGCGCCTGCCTTCATAAGGAGCATCTCTGCGTGTTCCTTGCACACTACAAGGAAGAGAAGGAGGAAGTTCAGTTCTAGTTAAAAAAGAAAGTGTCCTTGTTTCTAGTGAAAGCAATAAGAAGGAAGTAACTAGTGGTAAAATAATGTATTCAGGCACATTGCCCAGCCCCTTTCTCCATGCTTTTTAGAAAAGGAACCACGTCAAGGAAAGAAAGCAAGGTCTGGTCCCAGATCTTCCGAATTCTGGGTTACAGAGTCATAAAGGTAGTGATTCAATGCTGGTTTTCTACCCACACAGAGCACAGACCCACAGCTCTGGTCCCTGTGTTAGTGCCAAGCTAATTCGTAGCTTTAGAAGGGCTAACTTGAGCTTTATCATTTTGTGTCATTTGAATGATTTAGTTAATTTCTTCATTTACTGCTCACAGCCGGGTCTAAAAGGGTATCAGCCCTCGTGGGGTGTGCATCCCGGGAAACTGAGGCAATTAAGGAGGTTGTCCTGACTGAGGACAACGAAGCCCTCATCCCGTCCTCGGGGGAACATATTGAATTGCACAGTTGGCAATCACTTAAATGTTCTGGGTACTTTCCTGGTGGTCCAGTGGCTGACTCCTCGCTCCCAATGCAGGGAGTCTGTGTTCGATCTCTGGGCAGGAAACTAGATCCCATGTGCGGTGACCAGGAGTTTGTATACTGCAACTAAAAGATCCTGCAGGCTGCAATGAAGATCAAAGAACCCACACGCCATAACTAAGACCTGACGCAGCCAAATAAATACACAAATATTTTAAAAAGAAATGCTCTGTTTCATCATTAGTTTATTAATACATCTCTAGGCTCTACAAAGCACTCATACCAAACTTGGAAGCTCTCAGTCACGCGAGCATTGATCCTGACTCACAGTTGTCCAACTCCTTAAACAGATGAAATTAATGCCTTGTCCTTTAACAACTAAAATTTGGTAGAATAGAAACCTTTGGTGGCTCAGAGGTTAAAGCGTCTTCCTCCAATGCGGGAGACCCGGATTCGATCCCTGGGTCGGGAAGATCCCCTGGAGAAGGAAACAGGTGGGCCCCGCCCCCGAGAAGCTGCGGGAGGGGGACTGCAGCTCCCGCTTTGCTGGTCACTCCCCGGTGCCTCCGCAGATCGGGGTGCGTGGGGCGTAAAGGGCAGTTGCGATCCAAACTCTGCACCGGACGGAGACCCGGCAGGTTTGCTCCCAAAGGGCAGGTGGTGTCGAACTGGGCACACGCGGGGCGCGGGGGCGCGCGGGGAGGCTTCGTCTGGGGGCGTTTCGTGGCCTGCAGCGACCCTGCTCCTGCCTTAGAGTGGATATCCGAGTCCGGGAGCCAGGGCCCCTTCGTTCAGCAGCAGTCCCCTCTCCCAGCGCATCTCCAAGAGGCCCTAGGGGAGTTACACGGCCCCCAGGGTGACAAGCAGTTCTTCTCAGACCAGAATGACAGAGCTTGGTGGGAGAGTGGATGTTGGAGGGTTCTGAGGTAAAAATTACAAGTCAAAAAACAAAGAAGCCTAAGGAAGCTCACTCCCTGAGTTAAAAAACTTCATCAAGATATTCCTCCAGGCAGGTAAAATTTTATCCTCTTATTTAAATGAGAGTTAAGAGTTCAGAGGGGCAGAGTGGACTACCTAAAGGAACAGTGCAATTTTATTTTTCCATTTTTCTTCTGGGGACGACACTCAGGAGACTATAGAGAAAGTGGAGGACCACAAGCCTTCCTGGACATTTTAAAGCCAAATGAACTGCATGCAAAATACTGTTCAAAGACAGAAGCTCACATAATTGAGTGCTGATTCCCTTCTCTCGGTTACTGTTGAGAGTATCTGGATGTCACACTGTCCCACAGGCTCCACTGGACTATTGTAACTTTTCTAACTAGCCTCTCAATTCCAGACTCCCTATCCGCACACCCCCATCTTCTCCATTAACACCAGATCGTCCTTGTAAAATTCCTTTACATCTGCTCAGAAATGTCTAATGGCTTCCCAGTGCCTACGGATTAAAGTGCAAACTGTAAATCCGGAATTCAAGGCCTTCCAAAATCTTGTCCAACTTCATAAGACCGATGAAATCTGCTCCAGCTAAAATTAGAGCTTATTCACTGCCTCCAAGACATTTTCCTTTCCAGTTGGTCAGGTCCGACTCCTCCAAGGTCCATTTCAGGTCTATGAAGCTTTCTTGGACCAGCCCAGTCCTGAGTAACCCCATCCTCCTTGGAGCTTTAACACAACTGCCTGCATGATACGTACCTATCCACTGATAAGTACACACTTATTTTGAGTTTGAGTCTTGTCTTCCAAGATTGAGTCCTTGCACCACCGACTCAATGGACACGAGTTTGAGCAAACTCTGGAAGATAGAGAAGGGCAGGGAAGCCAGGTGTGCTTACAGTCCAAGGGATCGCAAAGAATCGGACATGACTTAATGACCGAAAAACAATAATTTGTCTTCCAACTTCTCTGTAAGCCTTCAAAAATGGGAACTGTGCACGCTTAGGATACAGCATGGCATCCATTTAGCACTCAGTACCTTTGGTACCATTTGAGGATGAAGGCAGCACCAGGAGCGAACATCCCCAGAACTCTGTGTAGTTCTTTAGAGAGGACAATTCTGTACCGGTAGCCTCAGGGGAATGTCTCTGTGAAGGTCCAGACCACAGATATGGACACTTACCATCCCTTCTTTCTCTACAGGAGACCAAGGACAATTTTGTACCAGTAGCCTCAGGGGAATGTCTCTGTGAAGATCCAGACCACAGATATGGACACTTAACCACCCCTTCTTTCTCTACAGGAGACCAAGGACAATTCTGTACCAGTAGCCTCAGGGGAATGTCTCTGTGAAGGTCCAGACTACAGATATGGACACTTACCACCCTTTCTTTTTCTACAGGAGACCAAGACAGGAGAACCCAGAGTGAAGAAGTTTGGCTGAGGCAGGAGGGAGGTGACCAGGGTCCCTGCACGTGAAGTCTCTCTCTCACTGGGGCGATCACCCTTGATATTAGGCTGAATCACTTTCAGGATTTTGTCACGAAAACTGGTGGCCGCCCCTGATTCTCTCCTTAAAGTTTGGCCCTCTGGAGAGTGGATACAACTGCTTCAATGAACCAGAACCTTGAAGTGTTTATTATGTGGGAACAAGGTGAGAAATAAAACACAGAGCCTACCATTTAGGAGAAAAAAATATTCCACCAAAAAAGAAAGCTAACACTTTAAAGGTCAAGTTTCTAGTCCAAATAGTGGATTCCAGAGAAACTCGGAAAACAAGAAAAAGGAAAAAGACGGATCTCTTCTGCACCTCTCAATATTGTGCCCTCCTCTTCTTACTCCTCCTCTGTTCTTACACCTTGAAGGGGATGCAGGGGTGGGGAGGGGTGAGGCGGTCAGGAAAACCCTGGGACTCTGCTTCCCTCTTCAGACTCTGCTTTCATTTTTTTTTGTTTTTTAGATTTCGACTGCGCTGGGTCTTCACTGTAGTACATGGGCTTCTCTAGTTACTGCGCAGTTGCCCTGCAGTTTTGTGGGATTTTAGTTCCCCAACTGGGGTCTGAAACTCTGTCCCTGCTTTGGAAGGTGGATTCTGAATCACTGGACCCCCAGGGAAGTCCCAGAGCAGTTCTTCTTCTAGACTTCAGGGATGTCAGAATATACTAACTCCTGTAACCTCAGGACTTGCTTTCTCAGTTCCTGAAACCTGATGTCTGTGTTATAATACAGCACCTGGGGTGCTTCAGTGTATAGGACTCCATGCTGTCACTTCACTGAGTTTGATCCCTGTTTGGGGAACTGAGATCCCACAGGCTATGTGGCTTGGCCAAAAAATAATAATAATGCAGCATGTTTGAGCTTATAGTATACCCTAAGTTAAGTCACTTGCTCAGTCGTGTTTGACTCTTTGTGACCCCGTGGACTATAGCCCACCAAGCTCCTCCGTCTGTGGGATTTTCTAGGCATAGAGATACTGGAGTGGGTTGCCATTTCCTTCTCCAGGGGATCTTCTCGACCCAGGGATCAAACCCAGGCCTCCCGCATTGCAGGCAGATGCTTAAACCTCTGAGCCACCAGGGAAGCCCCATAGTATACCGTACTTACTGGTATTTCAACCAGTAAGTGATGAAATCAGAACTAAAGCCAGATCTTGTCCTCTGGCTTCTTTCCATTGCACCCAGATAGTCCTGTCTCAGCCCGACCTTCCATAGTCCTTTACACCTATACAGACCTCCTTCTCCTCCTCACTTTTATTTTAGGAGATTCTCTGCTATTCACAAGTTATTTCTTGGAGATACCTTGGTTGGAAATTCCAGCGATAAATCCGTGGGGAGCTCTGGGCCATCGCTAAGCCAGTGGCTTAGACAGAGACATGGAAGCCTGAGTTCCTTTGAGAGGATTCCCGAGAGAGAGAGCTGAACAGTGCGATCCCCAAGGGCCATGATCAACTCACATACATCATCCGTACCCAAAGCTGTAGGTTTCTCTGATTCCATTTTGCACTTGGGAAATGGGCTCAGAAATGGTAAATAACTTACTCAAGGCAATAAAGGTAACCCTGTCTCAGATGGGACTCAAACTCAGGCTTGCTAACTTCAGACCCAATGCTTTTTTCCCCCTCTTGGCACATATTGTTACGTTGGAAGTTCCTCTGGAGAAATATATTCACCCTGGGAACTGTGAGGTCATCCTCAGCACATCCATAACTCACTCAGCCACATGATCCTTCTTCTCATCCTCTCCTCCCCACCCTCATCCATGCCTCCTAGGCCACTCTTTGCTAAAGACATCTTTTTTCCTGTCCCTTCCTTCCAGGAGTCCATCTTTCACAAGTCTTTTTTCCTTAAAAAAAAATTTTTTTTAATGTGGACCATTTTTAAAGTCTTTTTTTAAAAAATTTGTTGCAATATTGTTTCTGTTTTCCGTTTTGTTTTTTTTTTTCAGCCTCAAGGCATGTGGGATCTTAGCTACCTAACCTGCATCCCTTGCATCAGAAGGCAAAGTCTTAACCGCTGGATCACCAGGGAAGTCCCTATCTTTCACAGATATTTCTGCAGAGTTTGCTACTGCAGAGGCCACTCCCAGGAGAAGGTGGAGACCCTCACCGAATGTTTCTTCTTGTCCACTTCTGATTTCTAATGCAGTTGAGCCCTTCTGTCTGGCTGGTAGAAATTTTTTTTTTTCAGCCTCAAGGCATGTGGGATCTTAGCTACCTAACCTGCATCCCTTGCATCAGAAGGCAAAGTCTTAACCGCTGGATCACCAGGGAAGTCCCTATCTTTCACAGATATTTCTGCAGAGTTTGCTACTGCAGAGGCCACTCCCAGGAGAAGGTGGAGACCCTCACCGAATGTTTCTTCTTGTCCACTTCTGATTTCTAATGCAGTTGAGCCCTTCTGTCTGGCTGGTAGAAGGAATCGTATGAGCCCAGTTCAAGCTCCAAATCTTAGATCCACCGTCTGTGGTCCTAAATCATTCTGCACACTGGAATAGGAAACAGATGAATATTTACCATCCCTGTAGAAGGATATATGCACGACTGCATCACTGAGTCAGGGGAACCTAAAGAAGAGGACACAGACATGGCGGTAAAGGATCAGAGCAAAGCTCATTGGCTGGGAAAGATTCCCGGCAGCTCACACACTGAATGCTTGTGACTTCATCTCGAGTAGTGAACGCAGCCCTCAAAAGCAAGGTGTGACCCAGACCAGAGCTACATGCTTTGAGGCTTGTTTGGCATCGATGGCTGGGCCTGGCTCCCCTTTCTGGCTCTGTGATTGCCTCCAAATGATTACAGGCGCTCCTCCAGCAGTCTGCGCCCTGGGGAAGAGGATTCCCCAGCAAGTCAACAGACAGTTATCCAAGTTGAAAAACGGACTTTGACTCGTGGGGTTTTCACCTGACTGATGCCAGTTACTTCCCTCCACTCAGGTCTGCGTGGTTGCTGGGAAACTGAAGAGGAGAGAAAGGGTGAACGGTAGTCTTGGTTGCTGGTCAGCTGGTGCTGAAACAGAAGCTAAATCAGCACCTGCTGAAGCTCCACCCCGTCTCTCTGACGCTAAACACAGTGGAAAGACACTGTTTCACCTTTCTGCGAAGATGGTCTCTCCTGTCTGTGGCCTCCTATTTCCTGACAGACAACAGCCAGGCTTTGCACTGAACATGAGGGAGACAGCCCACAGCTCAGAGCACACGCGTGGTGTCTAGAAGGCACATGGCTAGCCGTGGCTCCAGACACACGCAGGCTCACTCAGTCGTGTCCAACTCTTTGCGACCCCCTGGACTGTAGCCCACCAGGATTCTCTGTCCATGGGATTTTCCAGGCAAAAATACTGGAGTGGGTTGCCATTTCCTCCTTCAGGGGATCTTTCCCACCCAGAGATTGAACCTGTATCTCCTCCATTGGCAGGCAGATTCTTTACCACTAGGGCAATCTGGGAAGTCCCCATGTGCCTTTGAACAAGCTCTCAATCCCCCTTTCCTCCCCTCGGGACACATCCCACAGACTTGGTCCCCATGTGCACAAACACACAGGTGAATGCACAATCCTGGAGGGGCTACACAAATGTCAGCTTGCTCTCATACCTGAGCTCTCTGGCATGACCTGCAGCGCTGAGGGTGTTCTCAGCACTTGCTGAATAAGTTGTAGGTCTCCAGGCCTCTGAGCAAAGTGGGATTTCCTGCTCTTATTCTTTCATCCTGGAAAGATAAACTCTTCCATGTGCATCTTCCACTCTGGACCTCACACTTCTCCCCAACAGGGCTTTCGGGGACCATGTCTGTCTTATGGTCTGTCATCTGGACTGCTTCTGAAGCATCCCGCCTAGAAGTCATTCAGTATACACTATAATCACAGAAAATATTCTTACTTCCTATTCATGGAGGCTGCTGTCATTCATTCACTAAGTAGTCTTCAAATTTTTCGACCCCGTGGACTGCAACATGCCAGGTTTCACAGTCCTTCTCTATCTCCCTAAGTCTGCTCAAACTCACGTCCATTGAATCAGTGATGCCATCCAACCATCTCATCCTCTGTCTCCCTTTTCTCCTCTGGCCCTCAGTCTTTCCCAGCATCAGGGCCTTTTCCAGTGAGTCAGTTCTTCGCATCAGGTGGCCAAAGTTTTGGAGCTTCAGCTTCAGCATCAGCCCTTCCAATGAATATTCAGGGTTGATTTCCTTTAGGATTGACTGGTTTGATCACCTTGCTGTCCATGGGACTCTCAGCACCAAGAAGACCAAGGGTCTTCTCCAGTACCACAATTTGAAAGCATCAGTTCTTCAGTGCTCAGCTTTCTTTATGGCCCAACTCACATCCATACATAAATACCAGAAAAAAACATAGCTTTGACTATACAGACTTTTGTGCCTCCTCCAAAGTCCATTTGTGTAAGGATGACTGGTTCCAAATAGGAAAAGGAGTACGTCAAGGCTGTGTATTGTCACTCTGCTTATTTAACTTATATGCAGAGTACATCGTGAGAAACACTGGACTGGAAGAAACACAAGCTGGAATCAAGATTGCCGGGAGGAATATCAATAACCTCAGATATGCAAATGACACCACCCTTATGGCAGAAAGTGAAGAGGAGCTAAAAAGCCTCTTGATGAAAGTGAAAGAGGAGAGTGAAAAAGTTGGCTTAAAGCTCAACATTCAGAAAACGAAGATCATGGCATCCGGTCCCATCACTTCATGGGAAATAGATGGGGAAACAGTGGAAACAGTGTCGGACTTTATTTTTTGGGCTCCAAAATCATTGCAGATGGTGACTGCAGCCATGAAATTAGAAGACGCTTACTCCTTGGAAGAAAAGTTATGACCAACCTAGTGAGCATATTCAAAAGCAGAGACATTACTTTGCTGACTAAGGTCCATTTTGTCAAGGCTATGTTTTTTCCTGTGGTCATGTATGGATCTGAGAGTTGGACTATGAAGGAGGCTGAGCGCCGAAGAAGGAAGACTCTTGAGAGTCCCTTGGACTGCAAGGAGATCCAACCAGTCCATTCTGAAGGAGATCAACCTTGGGATTTCTTTGGAGAGAATGATGCTAAAGCTGAAACTCCAGTACTTTGGCCACCTCGTGTGAAGAGTTGACTCATTGGAAAAGACTCTGATGCTGGGAGGGATTGGGGGCAGGAGGAGAAGGGGATGACAGAGGATGAGATGGCTGTATGGCATCACTGACTCGATGGACATGAATCTGAGTGAATTCTGGGAGTTGGTGATGAACAGGGAGGCCTAGCGTGCTGCGATTCACGGGGTCGCAAAGAGTTGGACACGACTGAACGACTGAACTGAACTGCCTTCGTCTCATGAAGCAAAAACGGGAGTATGGATGTTCCTCCTCTTGCCTCAAGTACCACTGAATCTGCTTCTCTGCTGGGGATGCTGCGGGCTGCGCAGGCAAGTGCTCTGGTTGGCCGTGTTAACCTACCTTATGGCTTTGCTGGGGAAGAACAATGATGCCAAATCTGGGACACGTGCAGGGTGCCACCAAACAGCTCAAGTGCTCAAAACCAGACAGACTTTCTGAAAACCTTCTTTGTGTAAGTTCACAGGTCCCGGCTACGAACCCTGGAGCAAGAACCCCAGCCATGCTGCTTAGCGCTCAATCACAGCCGCATCTCAGAGGCCCGGCTCGGGTTCCAGACAGCGATGCTGGCCTCTGATGGGAGGCAGGCGAGCTGTGGGTTTCAGGTTTCTCAGCTGTGTTATCTAAGGACCGGCTGCTCAGGGTTTGATCAGGGCTGTCTTGGGAGAGAGGCAGACGCCGCCTTTTCCCCAGAACAGACTGCTCTTTGAGCTCTGCCGCCGCCCAGACTGGGGATGGAAGACAGAAAACACAAATCCCCACTGTATGTGGCTCTCCGGAATTTAGCTTGGCCCTGGAGAGAGAGAGCTAAGACCAACACCGCTCCCCTCTCTGCGCCCTCTGCAGGCAGCAAACTCCGTTAGCTGAGACTTGTTGGGTCTGGGAAGGGTTAGGGTGGAGTGGAGAACCACATCTGACCCTCAGTAGTGGCGGAGGCTCCTATCTCCTTCCAGAGACTGATTTAAAGTCCATTTTCGAGGACTGACTGACACAGAACATTCTCCTCTGGCCAAGCTCTGAAGAAAGGAGACCAGCCCAGTTTAGGAACCTGGAACAAGACAGCGAGACAAGTCTGGGAGTGTGGTTTGGGTTCTGTTTTCCTGGCCTCTCATGCTCTCCCCACATTCATCCCTCAGGTGAAGGTGATGGAGGGCCGTCAGGGAGGGTGTTCAGTGTAAGGACCCATCTTTGGAGAAAGTGACAGCCTTTAGAGCTGATGAAAAACTCTTCTGCCTTGACAAAGATTCTGTTCTTTATCCAGGCATCTAACCCTCCAAGGGCTTCCCTTGTGGCTCTGTGGTAAAGCATCTGCCTGCCAATGCAGGAGACACAGATTCGAATTCTGAGTTGGAAAGATCCCCTGGAGAAGGAAATGGCAACCCACTCCAGTATTCTTGCCTGGGAAATCCCACGGACAGAGGAGCTTGGCAGGCCACAGTCCATGGGGTTGCAAAGGGTTGGACACAACTGATCGACTGAGCACACCAGCAGGGAATATATAGGGAAAGAAGAGTTTTATAAGATTCTTTCTAGGAGGATAGAGTTTGTTGTTTTGACATGAAGCAAGAAAGAGAACAGAGCTCTTTGCCCAAGAGAGTAGAGCTATTTTCTGCAGAAGCTTATCAGGTGCTAGCTGGGGCTGGGGAGTGACAGGAGAGGCAGGGCTGTGGCGGGGAATCGCTCAAAATAGAAGAACCCTGAACAGACCGGTTCAGCCTGGACTTACCACTGAGCTTGGTGCCGAAGGAAATCTTTTAACAATCTGCAAGACAATGCTATTACAGCATCTAGGTTCTAGATTCCTCTAATATTTAGTTTTTATTGGTGTATAGTTGATTAACAATGTTGTGTTAGATTCTGCTGTAAAGCTATATGTATACATATATTCACTCTTTAAAAAATTTTTTTTCCGATATAGGTCATTTAATATTTAATTATCCTTACACATGTCAAGATGAGGTGGTCAATTAAGAGACTCTGGAGCAGTCAACATGGCAGTATCAAAATTGTGCTCACTTAAAATTAGCATGAACATTGCTAGATACTAAGGTGCTCAGTGGATATGAGACAACTGGAGGCTGAAAGAAGGAGAGGAAAATGTCACAAAACCAATGCAAGGCTCAACACTGTGGTCTAATTTGGAGTTACTGGGGTGCAAAAACTGCAGGCTAACCATGTCAAAATGGAGTGGCTGATTGAGGGGAGACCAGGAAAAATGTACACAGGATCACTCTGCTCTTTCTTACAATCACATGTGAATCCAGAATTATCTAAAATGTTTAGAGAGATAATTAAAAATATTTTTAAAAATGGATAGATAGGTAAATAGGTAGGTAGGTAGAGGTAAGCTGACAGTATCAAGCATATTATTTTATAATAAACATTTGTCCAAAATAAAAATATACTTATTTCAGACAAATATTTAGCTTGTCAACTTGAAATGCCTCTGTAACTCAAATTCCAGTGTTAATTGGCTCTGTTTCTCAACCTTATATTCTTCATCACTGACTGGTCAGTTTCTGTGTCAATATAACACACAGTTAATTTTTTTAAAAATGAGTGGCTGCTTTAATAAAGAGGCCACGCAGCCCAGGAAGCAAAGATGTGCCAAGACGTGCAAGCAGAAGCACGGACAGCCGCCCTTGAGGTCACTTGCCCAGAGGGTTGTAACGGACCATCTTACCCCCCACAGTACACACCACTTCAGACATGAGTTTTATCGTCTGGTAGCTCCAAAACAAAGATGCGTCAAGTTCTAAATGAGGGATCGTCTCTACACTATGATGTGGGTAAACCACATAGTTACCTTGGGAGGTGAGTAATTCTCCAGCAGTCCAGGCAGGGTTCACACCAGTCTTTTATAGGGCTAACCAGGCCACCAGCCAGTGCAGAGACTGCACAGCTCAGAACCATGAAACCATGCTTTCATAGAGAGACTTAAAAAAAATATCTCTTAGAGGAAAACATAGGCAGAACACTCGATGACATAAATCAAAGAAAGATCCTCTATGACCCACCTCCTAGAGTAACGGAAAAAAAAACAAAAGTAAATAAGTGGGACCTAATTAAACTTGAAAGCTTTTTCACAGCAAATGAAACTACAAGCTAGGTGAAAAGACAACCCTTAGAATGGGAGAAATAATAACAAATGAAACAACCGACAAAGGATTAATTTCCAAAATATGCAAGCAGCTCATACAGCTCAATACCAGAAAAACAAACAACCCAATCAAAAAGTGGGGAAAAAGCCTAAATAGACATTTCTCCAAAGAAGACATACAGATGGCTAACAAACACATGAAAAGAGGCTCAACAGTGCTCATTATTAGAGAAATGCAAATCAAAACTACAATGAGATATCACCTCACAAACAGTCAGAATGGCCCTCATCAAAAAGTCTACAAACAATAAATGTTGGAAAGAGTGTGGAGAAAAGGGAATGGTCTTGCACTGTTGGTGGGAATGTAGATTCATACAAACATGCTGGAAGATGGTATAGAGATTCCTCAAAAAACTAGGAATAAAACCATCATATGACCCAGCAATCCCACTCCTAGGCATATACCCTGAGGAAAACAAAACTGAGAAAGACACATGTATCCCATTGTTCATTGCAGCACTATTTACAATAGGAAGAATATGGAAGCAACCTAAATGTCCATTGACAGATGAATGGATAAAGACATTGTGGCACATATACACAATGGAATATTACTCATTCATAAAAATGAATGCATTTGAGTCTGTTCTAATGAGGTGGATGAAACTACAACCTATTGTACAGAGTGAAGTAAGTCAGAAAGAGAAAGATAAATATCATATTCTAATGTATACATATGGAATCTAGAAAAATGGTACTGAAGTACTTATTTACAGGGCAGCAATGGAGAAACAGACAAAGAGACTTATGGACTTGAGTGAGATGTATGGAAACTTACATTCGGTTCAGTTCAGTCGCTCAGTTGTGTCTGACTCTTTGCGACCCCATGAATCGCAGCACGCTAGCCCTCCCTATCCATCACCATCTCTCGGGGTTCACTCAGACTCACTTCCATCAAGTCCATGATGCCATCCAGCCATCTCATCCTCGGTCATCCCCTTCTCCTCCTGCCCCCAATCCTTCCCAGCATCAGAGTCTTCTCCAGTGAGTCAACTCTTCACATGAGGTGGCCAAAGTACTGGAGTTTCAGCTTTAGCATCATTCCTTCCACAGAAATCCCAGGGTTGATCGCCTTCAGAATGGACTGGTTGGATCTCCTTGCAGTCCAAGGGACTCTCAAGAGTCTTCTCCAACACCACAGTTCAAAAGCATCAATTCTTTGGCACCCAGCCTTCTTCACAGTCCAACTCTCACATCCATACATGACCACAGGAAAAACCATAGCCTTGACTAGACGGACCTTAGTCAGCAAAGTAATGTCTCTGCTTTTGAATATACTATCTAGGTTGGTCATAACGTTTCTTCCAAGGAGTAAGCGTCTTCTAATTTCATGGCTGCAGTCACCATCTGCAATGATTTTGGAGCCCCCCAAAATAAAATCTGACACTGTTTCCCCATCTATTTCCCATGAAGTGATGGGAACTTCCAAGGAGTAAGCGTCTTTTAATTTCATGGCTGCAATCACCATCTGCAGTGATTTTGGAGCCCCCCAAAATAAAATCTGACACTATTTCCACTGTTTCTCCATCTATTTCCCATGAAGTGATGGGACCGGATGCCATGATCTTCGTTTTCTGAATGTTGAGCTTTAGGCCAACTTTTTCACTCCCCACTTTCACTTTCATCAAGAAGCTTTTTAGTTCCTCTTCACTTTCTGCCGTAAGGGTGGTGTCATCTGCATATCTGAGGTTATTGATATTTCGGCAATCTTGATTCCAGCTTGTGTTTCTTCCAGTCCAGCGTTTCTCATGATGTACTCTGCATATAAGTTAAATAAACAGGGTGGCGATATCCAGCCTTGACGTACTCCTTTTCCTATTAGGAACCAGTCTGTTGTTCCATGTCCAGTTCTAACTGTGGCTTCTTGACCTGCATACAGATTTCTCAAGACGTAGGTCAGATGGTCTGGTATTCCCATCTCTTTTAGAATTTTCCACAGTTTATTGTGATCCACACAGTCAAATGCTTTGGCATAGTCAAAAAAGCAGAAATAGAGGATTTTCTGGAACTCTTTTGCTTTTTCCATGATCCAGCGGATGTTGGCATTGTGATCTCTGGTTCCTCTGCCTTTTCTAAAACCAGCTTGAACATCAGGAAGTTCACGGTTCATGTTATTTGTAATTGCCATCATTGAAAGTATCAGAGTTCGTAATGTATGCCCTTACCTAGAGAAGGCAATGGCACCCCACTCCAGTACTCTTGCCTGGAAAGTCCCATGGACGGAAAAGCCTGGTAGGCTGCAGTTCCTGGGGTAGCTAAGAGTCAGGCACAACTGAGAGACTTCACTTTCACTTTTCACTTTCATGCATTGGAGAAGGAAATGGCAACCCACTCCAGTGTTCTTGCCTGGAGAATCCCAGGGACAGAGGAGCCTAGTGGGCTGCTGTCTGTGGGGTCGCACAGACTCGGACACGACTGAAGCGACTTAGCAGCAGCAGCAGCAGCCCTTACCTACAATCCTGAATGACTTTGGGCGTGATTTTCCATTAAAAGAAACTTAATCCTCGGAGAAAGCGATGGCAACCCACTCCAGTACTCTTGCCTGGAAAATCTCTAGGACAGAGGAGCCTCATAGGTCGCAGTTCATGGGGTCGCGAAGAGTCGGACAGGACTGAGCAACTTCCCTTTCACTTTTCACTTTCATGCGTTGGAGAAGGAAATGGCAACTCACTGCTGTGTTCTTGCCTTGAGAATCCCAGGGATGGCAGACCCTGGTGGGCTGCCGTCTATGGGGTGGCACAGAGTCGGACATGACTATAGCGATTTAGCAATCCTAACCCTCATCCTGGAGGTGTCCAATGAGAGCATCAGGCTTAGTTCTGTGACTTTATAGTTGTCAGCAGAACACTGATGCCCGCAGGGAGACTTCTTTCTCAGGATGTAAGATTGAATCAACAGCTTTTTTGGATGAGCTGTTACGGATAATGAAAATGCTAATTGTTAAAGGAATAATGGAGACCAGGACAAGTTCCTTGACTCTGCTTTCCAGTACTTTAAGATTTAGTGAGCACTAAAAACGTGTAAATGGCAATGAAATGTATTCTTAGGTTATTTCATGAATGTTTGACCTGTGAAATCACAAAGTACCCTATACCTAGAAGAGCTTATTACTTGGTGTAATACTTCCTTGTTATCTTCTTCAAATTCTTAACTTTTGGTATCTTGTTTTCATTTTGTAATGAAATTAGGGCCCTGGCAAATTATGTAACACATACGGTGTTCTTATTAAAGTATTACAGTAGATAAGAACAGGAACACTTAGGATGGACAAAGGAGCCAATTTCTGGATGGATATTTTTAAATAGAAGCACTTGACTGCAAGGTACTCTGAGGCAGTTCTCTATAGAAACATTGTAGTGCACAGCTTCAGAATTCTGTACTTTCTCTTGTCTAATTTCTTCCTGACATAACATAAATATTTTAACTCCAATTTATGCATGTACACTTACATATACATATCTAAATATTTTCACACATATAAAACATATACTTAATTGTGGTCTCTTCGTGTGCTTGTATTAATAATAATAGCTAATAGATATTGAGAATAATATATATCCCCCTTGTCTACATACTCTATATTGATTTATACATTTAATCCTTAAAACATTAGGTATATTCTATCAATCCATCTATTTTATGGGTTAGAAAAAAGACCAAGACACAGATACTAAGTCACTTTTCCAAAGTCAGACTAAAATAAAGAGTAGTAGAAGAATTTGAATCAAAGCAACTTCAAGACAGAAATCATTCCTTAATCTTCACAATAATCTTTACATACTTCATTTTATAATTAAATAAACTAAGGCATAGAGAGTTTAAATAATTATGGAGAGTCAAACCACTTGGAGAGAGTGACCTGAGAAATTCAACCTATGTCCGGACCACTTAACATAGTTCATGTAGGTGATGGTGGTATATGAGAACTGAGAAAAGTCAGGTCTCCATGCTTGAGGAGAATATTTACGGCTGGAGGAGAAACTGCTAGCTCTGACGAGAAACAGGAACCAATGGCAGGGGGAAGCAGCATCATTTGGAGGCTGCTCATTAAGAAGTTTATCCCAGGGATCGTCCTGGTGGACCAGTGGTTAAGACTTTGCCTTCCTATGCAGGGGTACGGGTTGGATCAGGGAGCAAAGAGTCTACGTGCCTTGTGATACAAAGGAAAAAAAAAAAAACCAATATATAAAACAGAAGCAACATTGTAACAGATTCAGTAAAGACTTTTTTAAAAAGAAACAGCTCTAAAGAAAACAAAAAAGCTTGTCCCATGGTAGGTAAGACCCCTTGGACTGTAGTCAGCCAGGCTCCTCTGTCCATGGGATTTTCCAGGCAAGAATAGTGCTGCGGGTTGCCATTTCCTCCTCCAGGGGAGTTTCCCCACCCAGGGATCAAACCTGTGTCTCTTACGTCTCCTACATTGGCAGGTGGGGTCTTTACTACTATTGCTACTTGGAAGCCCAGGTAAGAAATACCAGTTGTCTGCCCTGATGGCTGAGAGGTTAAAGTCTCTGCCTGCAGTGTGGGAGACCTGGGTTCGATCCCTGCATCCAGAAGATCCCCTGGAGAAGGAAATGGCAGCCCACTTCAATATTCTTGCCTGGAGAATCCCATGGATGCAGGAGCCTGGTGGGCTACAGCCAGTGGGGTCTCAAAGAGTCGGACACGACTGAGTGACTTCCCTTTTTCCTTTCTTCCTTCCTTCCTTCCTTCCTTCCTTTCTTTGTTTCTAGTGTATGAGACAAGATGAACGGTGTAAGATGAATATCAAGGTTACATGAGGGCATAGCCCGTTTAGTAATCTTCCCTGGTGGCTCAGATGGTAAAGCGTCTGTCCGCAATGCGGGACACCCGGGTTCGATCCCTGGGTCAGAAAGATCCCCTGGAGAAGGAAATGGCCATCCACTCCAGTATTCTTGCCTGGAAAATCCCTTGGACCGAGAAGCCTGGTGGGCTACAGTCCATGGGGTCACAAAAGGTTCGATCCCTGGGTCAGAAAGATCCCCTGGAGAAGGAAATGGCCATCCACTCCAGTATTCTTGCCTGGAAAATCCCTTGGACCGAGAAGCCTGGTGGGCTACAGTCCATGGGGTCACAAAGAGTCGGACAGGACTAAGCAACTTTATAGCCCGTTTTAAAGGTTTTCATTTCACCTGGAGGCACATTTGAAGAAAAACACGTGTCCCCGATTGTAAGCACATATTGTAAGCACATTCAAGTGGCTGTACGTGTTAATAATTCTAAAGGGATGGAAACAGCCCTAGGCCACAGATGTCTTGTCTCAATTATTGTATTTTGATGGGTAGTGATTTAGGTAATTTTCCCTCTGTGTACTCTTGGTTCTGATGTAAACATTTTCAAATCGCCAAATGCCCAGTCAGTAAAGAATCTGCCTGCAATGGGGGAGACTTGGGTTCTGTCCCTGGGTAGGGAAGATCCCCTGGAGGAGGGCATGGCTCTCCACTCCAAGACTCCTGCCTGGAGAGTCCCCTTGGACAAAGGAGTCCCTGGCAGGCTGCAGTCCCTGGAGTTGCAAAGAGTCGCGGACAGGGCTGAAACCCAACGTAGCAGATACAAACGGAAGAACTCCTGCCAGATTTTTCTCTGCCCGGGGTCTTCACATGAGTGCATTTCTCCTGACTGGAAGGCGGACTTTCCTCTCTTAGTGTCTGCCCAGACTGCAAAGGCTGTTGAGTTCTGAAGTGACTGAGCGCAAAGGCACCTAAGGCAAGCAGTGTTCTGGGTCTCAAACTCAGACGCAGCGAGAACAGAGAACACGCTCAGAATCACGACATCTTGGACGGAACCACGCACAGAACGATGCTTGGAAATCAGGGTGAATGCAGGCTGGTCTGCAATGTATGTCTCAACTCCAGCCTCCTTGGGAATTATTTCCATAAAGAAATCAGGGGGAAATGGGCACCATCGGATGTGGTGACTCCTGAGGGCTGACTTCCCTGTGTCCGCACGTGGAGGAAAGGGCAAGGGAGGTCTCACTTTCTGCTCCCACCTCAGTCAAAGCTACAGTTTTTCCAGGAGTCGTGTACGGATGCGAGAGTTAGACCATAAACAAGGCTGAGCACCGAAGAACTGATGCTTTCCAACTGTGATGTTGGAGAAGACTTGAGACTGCAAGGAGATCCAACCAGTCCATCCCAAAGGAAGTTAGTCCTGAATATTCATTGGAAGGGCTGATGTTGAAGTCGAAACTGCAATACTTTGGGCACCTGATGCAAAGAACTGACTTATTGCGGAAGACCCTGATGCTGGGAAAGAGTGAAGGCAGGAGGAGACGGGGACGACAAAGGATGAGATGGTTGGATGGCATCACCAACTTGATGGACATGAGTTTGGGTGGACTCCAGGAGTTGCGGATGGACAGGGAGGCCTGGCGTGCTGCGGTCCACGGGATCACAAAGAGTCGGACACAACTGAGTACCTGAAAAACAAGAACCATCCTGTTGGGGTTGGGTTTCTTTCTTTTTTAAATTGCTTTACAATGTTGTGTCCGTTTCTACTGTACAGCAAACTGAGCTATATATATACATATATCCAGTCTTTTTTGGATTTCCTTCCCATTTAAAGCAGTGTTGGGGAAACTGGAGAGCTATGAGTAAAAGACTGGAATCGTAACATTCCCTAAGACTATGCAGGTCGTGTTACTGGTGAAGAGTGGGCTTGCCAGCATGGAAGATGGGAGAGACGTGGGTTCTATCCTTGGATGAGGAAGATCCCTAGGAAAAGGGCCTGGCAACCCACTCCAGTTTTCTTGTCTGGAGAATCCCATGGATAGAAGTGCCTGGTGGGCTACAGTCCAGGAGGGGGTTTCCAAGCATCGGACACAACTGAAGTGAGTGAGCACACACTTGCACACACACATCTAACAGAGAAAGGCAAACTTCAAGCCAGTGCATATTGCTGCTTGCGAGACGCTGGCCAGATACTATCAGAGATGCCACGTATTGTCTACATCCTTGCTGGCGTCTCTGAATTGCTGAACTCCTTTCTGAATCTCTGAACTCACTTGCAAATTTCTGTACTCACTTTCGAACCTCTGAACTCCTGAATTCCTAAAGTCGTTTCTGAATTTCAAGTCGGTGGACCTGTTGCGTGGTCGACACCTACCTTCCCTAGTCTCTTTGGCACCAGTTACCAGTTACCTGGAAGATAGTTTTTTTCCGCAGAATGGGATGGAGGGTGGTTTCTGGGTGATCCGAGCATGTTGCATTTCCTGTGCACTTTATTTCTATTATCATGACATCAGCTCCACTGCAGATCACCAGGTGTTTTAGAGGTGGGGGACCCCTCACCTACATAATTAGGTTAACTATGCCACCATGTCCAAGAATTTGCATTTTGAACGAGCATCCAGGTGATGTTGACACCGTTGACCCAGAGACTGTATTTTGAGAACCCTTGGTTGAATAAATGGAAAAATCTAAATGTCGAATAATTTTTCAAATGAAAAAGAATGGCCTTGGCTCCCGGGAACGTATTCATTTATCCCAACGATTATGAGACACTAACTTGCTGCCTAAGCTGGTTAATTCCTTTTTCTATTCATTTTATTTTGCTTCTGTATTATTTTAAGCTGAGTAGCTTCTTAATGACTACAAAATGAAAACATCATCCTCACTTTGAAACTGTTTTGCCTCAGGAAACAGATCAACTAAACGAATCAAAACAGATCAAACTAAACACATCAACATGGTAAATAATATCAGTGGAGTGATGACAACTGTTAAGCTGATATATTAATGTGCATTAAGCCGTACTTAAGCTGCTGATAACTACACTCCGCAGCTGTATCTTTTCTTATGGTGTCAAGAAGCAGTAAATTTCTCATGTTAAACAAATTGTGACAAACCATATTTAGTGTCATTACAAAGGGAAGTTTTTGGAAAGCAAACAAATCAAAGCATCTTAGCTAAGTAAACAAATGGCTCTGTACCTGCTGATAGAACAGTTAAACTCATTGTTACCTCTAATTAAGAAAGACACAGACAACTGGTGTTCATGGCAGGCCTGTTTACAATAGCCAAGACGTGGAAAGAGCCTCAGTGCCCATCAGCAGGCGATTGCTTCAAAGGTACGTGATACATACACAAAGGAATATTACTCAGCTGTAAAAAAAAAAAAAAAAGACAGTTTGCCATTTTCAGCAACAGAGACAGACTTGGGAGGCAGTGGGCTAAGTGAAATAAGTCAGACAGAGACAAACACTTTATGATCTCACTTATAACTGGAATCTAGAAAATACGAAAAGATACAAAATGTGAGTGAATATAGTGAAAATAAGCAGACTCAGAGATGCCCAGAACCGGCTAGTAGTGACCAGCGGGGAGAGGGAAGCAGGGACGGACAATACAGGGGTAAGGGGTTACAAGTTTCAAACTATTCTGAATAAGAAAAGCTACAAGGACATATTACACAACACAGGACATATAGCCAATATTGTATAACACCTATAAACGGATTACAACCTTTAAAAGTTGTGAGTTACTATATTGCACACTAGTAACTTATATACTGCTTCCCTTCTTTGGAAGGAATGATGCTAAAGCTGAAACTCCAGTACTTTGGCCACCTCATGCGAAGAGTTGACTCATTGGAAAAGACTCTGATGCTGGGAGAGAGTGGGGGCAGGAGGAGAAGGGGACAACAGAGGATGAGATGGCTGGATGGCATCACGGACTCGATGGACGTGAATCTGAGTGAACTCCGAGAGATGGTGATGGACAGGGAAGCCTGGTGAGCTTTGATTCATGGGATGGCAAAGAGTCTGAGCGACTGAACTGAACTGAACTGGGGACTCAGCTGGTAAAGAACCCGCCTGCAATGCAAGAGACCTGGGTTCAATCCCTGAGTTGGGAAGATTCCCCTGGAGGAGAGCATGGCAACCCACTCCAGTATTCTTGGACTTCCCTGGCGGCTCAGAAGGTTAAGAATCTTTCTGCAAAGCAGGAGACCTGGCTTTAAGCCCTGAGCTGGAAAGAAGTCATCTCGCAACTATAGTTAAACTTGAAACAAAGTACTTCAGGTGTAATTTTTAAAAATAGCAAAACTGGACCAGTAGTAAAACTCCCATGAGTGACACAGAACTTGTGCATGAGTTCAAGGACAATCACATACGAAATATTTCTCTCTCTCTCCATCTCTCTCTGTTTTTTAAAATATTTATTTGGCTATACCAGCCCTTAGCCACTGGACCACCAGGGAAACTGCAAGATGGATTTATGAACATTTTCATCTTATGCTGAATGTCCTGGGGAAGCTTACTTTGCTAAATACATTCCCCAAAGATGGTTTCATGACATAATTAATCCCTCTATCACATCTGCAGCCGTGAAATTAAAAGAGGCTTGCTCCTTGGAAGGAAAGCTATGACAAACACAGCATATTAAAAAGCAGAGACGTGACTTTGCTGACAAAGCTCTGTCTAGTCAAGGCTATGGTCATGCAGCAAGATGGATTTATGAACATTTTCATCTTATGCTGAATGTCCTGGGGAAGCTTACTTTGCTAAATACATTCCCCAAAGATGGTTTCATGACATAATTAATCCCTCTATCACATCTGCAGCCGTGAAATTAAAAGAGGCTTGCTCCTTGGAAGGAAAGCTATGACAAACACAGCATATTAAAAAGCAGAGACGTGACTTTGCTGACAAAGCTCTGTCTAGTCAAGGCTATGGTCATGCATGGATGTGAGAGCTGGACCATAAAGAAAGCTGAGCGCCAAAGAATGGATGCTTTTGAGCTGTGGTGCAGGAGAAGACTCTTGAGAGTCCCTTGGACTGCAAGGAGATCCAACCAGTCCATCCTAAAGGAGATCAGTCCTGGGTGTTTATTGGAAGGATTGATGTTGAAGCTGAAACTCCAATCCTTTGGCCACCTGATGCAAAGAACTGACTCATTGGAGAAGACCATGCTGCTGGGAAAGATTGAGGGCAAAAGGAGAAGGGGATGACAGAGGATGAGATGGTTGGATGGCATTGCTGACTCGATGGACATGGGTTTGAGCAAGCTCCAGGAGATGGCGAGGGACAGGGAGGCCTGGCGTGCTGCAGTCCATGGGGTCGCAAAGAGTCGGACATGACTGAGCGACTGAACAATCACATCTGACTTTAAAATGTATCCAATCATTGCATCGTGTTTTTCATTAAATGCAGATAAATTAGCTTTCTGCGTTGCAGATATATGCACAACTGACCTTCCCCACTCAAAAATATCTTCTTCTGTTTAATCTTTTGTTCGGAGTTTTGCGGTACATCAAGAGCTGGTCTATGCTTTGTGTCCTTGTCTTAAACCAGCTTCCTGTACTTCTGTTCTGTATTCTGGAAAATCCTGGGTCATTGTGAAGGGGCTTACCTGTCCTCTGCAAATAGCAGTTTCCAAAAAGTTGCTACTGTTCTGGTTTTTTAATAACAATGTCATATATATGCATGCATTATTAATGGGAAAAACATATTATATATACCAGCACTTAACAAATACAGACAACCAACCCACGGGTATGTGTGTGTGTGTGTGTGTGTGTGTGTGTGTGTGTGTGTGTGTGTTGTCTCTAGCACTCTGTTCTCTCAACAGGAAGTTTAAAATATTTCAGGGAAAGTTCTGTAAGAAGTTGTTTGCAGCCCTGAGAATACACTGCTGTCTTCTCACGACTGGGTAACTTATCTCCCCATTACTCTCTGTCTGCTGACATTGTAAGCACGAACTTGTCGATGTATTTCTGTTTTAAAAGTATGACTATTTTGTTGAATGTGTCTTCCCAAACACAAAAACCAGCATTTCCCCATATTACTAAAATGTTGATGAATCGTAAAGACTGTGAAACAATATTTTTGCTGCTTAGATGAATGAGTTGTAATATACATATATATAGTTTTATATATTCCATAAAATTCTATATATTCTGCAGCCATATATATGTATAGCTTTATATATTCCATAAATATATAAAATTTCTATATAT